>OVBJ01001136.1:0-33450 GCA_900406535.1 Noccaea bulbosa
ACATATTAAAATTTGATATATATGTGGGTTCGGAAATCAGAATCAAAATTTATGAATATTTTTGTAAGAGATAAACTGTTATGAAATTTAAGGTTAAATTCTCATCGTAAACGATGACAATAACCAAATCAAGATAAAAAAATCTGTATCACTCAGAGATTTTATNACATCTTTTAATAAAAAAATCAATTCAGAAAATATCACTCCGTGCAGGGCACGGGTCTAACCCTAGTATACTGTATATAGAAAAAATCATAAAATATGAATGTTCTAACAAAAATGATACCATTCGTCGTCACTCCTATATTATATGTTCAATTACTAAACAGATTTTGGTTGTGAGTTTATTGATGGACGAAATATCTTCAACAAACAAAATCACTGACAAAATACATCTTTATTGACAAAAGATATGTAACTAAACTAATTCGACAAATACAATACAAACATCCTTTTTTCGACGAAGACCACAAAACGTCACCGTTTGGAGACGTGGGTGAAGAATAAGACAGGCTCGCATGTTTCCGCGTTCTTCTAGGCTGTAATCCAATGTCAAAATATATATTATCATCCACCTCCCCTCTTTTTATAGATATTTCGTTTAATTCTCAAACTCTCTCTCTCTCTATATCTTCGTGGTTCGTCTTCGAAGTCGTCTCAGATCTCTTTATAACCAAAGAATCATGGGGCTCAACTTCCTCTCTAGAGCTCTGTTCTTCTTTCTTCTACTCGCAATATTTTCTTCTTTCTCTTCTTCAAGCTTCATCTCAGGTACACTTTCTTGATTTGTTTCTTCCCCCTAAAATCTGCTCTACTCTCTAATATCAGATTATTCTATTTGGCTTGGTCATCGATCTTTCTTGTCTGTTTAATTGCAGATGGTGTGTTCGAGCCTCAGACTTCGGTTATTGGAAGAAACCTACTTCAGACCAAGAAAAGTAATTATTTCCAAGTCTCTGTTCCCTCATCTTATTACTGTTCTGATCACTTAAATGGATAATTTCTCTTTGTTTTTATTATGATTTTAGTAAAGACTTTCATTTATGTTTCCTAATTTGTTCAATACAAACGGATCTATATGGATCCGTATACACATAGACATTCATAAAGGGTCTATATAGGTTCATTGATTATATGATTCTGAGTCGGGAATTCACTGTTTTTTTTGTGCTTATGAACTTCTTTACGTTTTGGTGTCCTGTGTATAATTTGGCTCAATGACGATCTACAAATGTTGTCATTGATCTTGAAAACTCAAAGCCTCTTGATCATGGCATTAGTCCCAAAAAACCATTTTACACACAGCTAATCGAACTTCTGTAGCGATTGTTTGTGCATTTGCTTAGCGGGTTTTTGACATGGTTTCTCTGTTTTTAATGGAAACAGCATGTCCTGTGAACTTTGAGTTTTTGAACTACAAGATCATTACAGACCAGTGCAAGGGTCCCAAGTTCCCACCAAAGGAATGTTGCGCCGCTTTCAAGGAACTTGCGTGTCCTTACGCCGACCAGCTCAACGACCTGAGCTCAGATTGTGCAACTACTATGTTCAGTTACATCAATCTCTATGGAAAATACCCGCCTGGACTTTTCGCCAACCAGTGTAAAGAAGGTAAACAAGGTCTCGAATGCCCGGCTTTGCCTCCCGGTTCAGCAGCAGACGCAAACGCAAACGCAGCCACCACGGCCACTTCTTCTCGTCTCTGGCTAACCGTTTCCGCAGCTTTTTTGGTATTTGTTAACTTGTTCTGAGGACCAGAAAGCCAGATGTCCGCAAATGTTTTTTTTGTAACAAAGACCTGAGGAAGAGGGTGTCTGTCTGTATATCCACGATTTGTTTTACTCTGTTCTGCCTTATTCTTTTGATTTTAGGGACAACAAAACAAGAAATTCGAAATGATAATTCGTGTGGCTTTTGTGCGTATATGTATCATTGTGTCTCTTCTCATATAAATCGACCAATGAAGTAAAAACACTGATTAGAAAAGATAATGAAAGCAAATCACCAAGAGGTTTCTTCAACAAGCTCTTTTTATTACTATATATGTATATGTAATGCATATGTAAACTGTAATGGTCTCTCACTAGATAATAATTATACAGTTTTCTATGGGTTTTGGAGTGCAATCAATATAATGAACACTATCACTATACATACAAACTTATATAAAGACCTGTAGAGCACCTCAAGCATGCCTCTCTCTCTCTCTCACTAATCTATTAGCTCAAGAAGTAAAAAGCTGAGAGAGAGATTCACCACATGAGTCTTGACTTGCGACGGAACTGCTTCCTTGTGATACACCAAGGACCAGGAAATGTGCTTAACTGCGCACAGTAAATTAGTAAAAACGCAGTTTCGTGAGGCTCAGAAGACGGAATAAGTTAAGCAAGCACTCATGGCAGAATTAGAAAGGGGGTTTTGACTTTTAAGCGACTTGATAATAGGTCGAGGATAATGAATAACAAAAGAATATCTGACTTACGTTGCTGATAAGCTTTGCACCATGCCAAGCTGTGTCCACGCCACAGGGAGGAGGGATTACTCTGACGCCATTGCATATAGATGCAGGAAGGTCTTCATGCAGTTCTCTCTCTAGCCTTTCTGGATACAGCTCCCAAAATTTAACCATAATCACGTCAGTCATGTATCTTTTAGGTTGAGTTTTCAAAGATCTTTCACGTTGTATGCAACAAGTACTGGTTTGTTTACTAATTTCTGAGTAAAATTGCAAAAGAAAAAATTGAACAAAGCAAGAGGTAATAGATTTGTACCTGCAAGTCCTGGCAAACACGCGCTTCCTCCAGCCAGTACTACAGTCTTGAACCAGCTATCATCACCTGCAACTCTTGCTGCGTCGCAATGGTCCATACAGAGCGCGACTGCCTGCTGCAAACTCATTGCACGCCTGTTTCCGCCATGACAAAAATCAAACAAAGAATCTATTTTAAAATTGCCAAAATCTGAAGATTATTCACAGGAACAGAGTCCAGGCCTGAGATGGATGCAGCTACAATAGCATTACAATGATGTAATTCAAGGAAAAACAGGAGTCACAACGAAACTAGTGAAACTTATTAACAGATTTCTGCACTATACTTGTATGGTCAGATGTTATCATTTATTTAGTTTCAGAACTAGTTCAGATTGCATGCATCTATTAGAGAGAGTTCAAGGTTTAATCTTTCTTGATCACTGGTAGTAATAATAAGTAGGGGCCTGGTCTTACACTCCAGCAAGACGTGGTTGGAATAATATCTCCCCTGTTTGAAAACGCTCCTTTGACAGAGTAAACCATCCTTCACCCGCAACTTCCACTGAAGCTTGTGTGTCTCTTGAAAGTTCAGCTTTATAATCGAGAGCCACATAACACAGCTTCTACATTCACATAACAATAAAAACAAGCAACTGAATACAAACAACTATAGTCAATTACTTCTAATTTTTAACGTTTAATGAACTAATCAATGCCTGTGCATGAGTTCTTCAAAGCCTTTTAAGGATATATTTGATTTACAGAAAAGTCATTTAGGATGGGAATACCTCTTTTAGAGTACGAACAGTGTAGAGCGATTGGAAGGCAATGTTGTTCTCTTGCATCTTCTCCTTAAGGAAGCCTGTGAGTTTCAGTGCTCCAAAACCGATGACTTCTACACCTACCTGCCGCATCACCTTGCCATGCAAAACTGCAGAGCAACCAGCAAAAGTAAATTGCTAAGACATCGGTGAATGGTGCAGAAAGAATCAGAGCGATACACAAGGGAATTTTTTTAACATACTGAAATGTTCACATTTTCATCTTTTTAGTCACAACTAACCAACTTCAGTTACACAGAAAGGAATATCATAGGTGAGAGTACACCTAGGAAGGCTACCATTTCATTAAACAACATCTGAGAAGATACAAAAAGATTGGAATCATAGAGCAAAAAAAAAAAAGCTTACTTGGAAGAATGGTTATCACTTGGAAACCAATGTTGACAACAATTCCAGATGTCCGCCGTGCAGCATATAGAGCTAAAACAGCCTGAAAATACGGCACCGATCATTCACATATTTGCTTCTAGCAGTAATAGTGACAACAAAACCAATCATTAGACAGGAATGCATAACCTTAATGATGACATTACGTATCCAATACATTCTATTAGTTCTACATAGTAAAATGTGGCCATAGAGGCGGATAAATGAACACTGCTCTGAAACAATAATAACCAGAAAGCGGTTAAGAGTGAAACATAGGCTCGCCTGATTAACTGCACACACTGCAGGAACATTCATGTCAAACAAGACATTAAGGATAGCAGTCTTAAGTTGCCGCCTTGATGCCTTGGCCGATTCAGTATCTGATAACAAAAATTTAACAAAAACTTATATAAACTGGAACCACGAGAATGTAATCCTTAAGGATAAAAAACAAGTAAAACTGTAGCTAACCATCAAAATGGCAGAGGGGTAGTGACACCACTATTGGCTGCATAGATGGCTTTACCTGCATCCTGTGTAACAAATTTTACCACACAGATTCAATTATTAAAATTATTCAGCTGTCACAAGAACAAAAATGTAAAGAAACAAAAAAAAAAAAAACAAACCTAGTGAAAATGGTTGCAAAGAACTGTTGAAGCCTAGCGTAGATGGGTGACTCAATGTTGCCAAATTCCTGGCGATCAAACTAGTAAGAAGTATCTTGTGTGCAAAGAGAGAGAGAACAAGCCAAGCCAAAGCTTATTTATTATCTCGTCTGTAATAAGAAACTGCGAACTGCTTTACTAGAAGATTCTCTCACCAGAAATGTTGCGGAACGTCCAGACGGTGACGCATACTTGCTCCACCCAAACTTGCAATATCCAGAACCACCTTCATTACACAGAAAGGGAGCCAAACCAAAATGAAAGAAATTTGAAACTAGAATGCAAATTCAGTAATATATCCACAATGAAGAAGAAAAAACAAAGCATACCATCAATGATTATAGAGCCAGGAACTTGTGCCCTCTGACCATATATGCGCATGAGCGACAACTCCCCTGATTGGCCAGAAAGCATTCTGCAAAACAATTATCGTAAAGTTTAGACCTTTGAACTGATTCCTCTCTACCCATCTAAAATTTGTAAAACTCACCGGAGAGGATAACCAGAACGCAAACTTGTTTCGGCGAAGAAAATGGAGTCCCACGAGTCTCGCGAGCACTGGAGATAGAAAACCCAGAGGCGGTTACCGCTAGCCAAACAGTTCCAGGCTTTACACGCTAAGCTCAATTTCACCGCATCTCTTGGCTCCACCAACATCAGTATCTGGAGTAGGATGTCAATCGGCAACTGATCGAACGCACCAAGAGACGACGACGAACAAGACAGCAGAGGAACCTGAATCGACCTCTGACTCGCCGAATCTTTCCCACTGCTCGACCGGTTCCACACCGATCCCCATACTTTCCTCAGAATCATGGCCGGAATTTCCCCGGTCGCTCGATAACTTACGCCGTTTTTCTTTTTAAATTTCTCGGGCAGGAGAAATCAGAAATTTTCCCGAGAAAACTAATCGGGAAAAAAGTTTGATGAGAGGGTAGCAAAATTGCAATTGCCTGTGACGTTTAGTTGGGATGAGACTGAACGGCGTGGGCTGTTCAAGAGAATGACACGTGTCAACTCGCGGGCAAGGATTTTGTTACTCTACGCGCGAAGTTAGACGAATGAGAGTGGTTGTCACCGACGCACAAATGTCAATCATCATAACGATATTTTGTGAGCCGCAATGACGGAAAATATCAGAAGTGGTCAGGGGCCACGTGGTCGATTTTATTCAGAAAATGAGTTTGTTTCTAAAAAGAAGTATAATTATATTTGAGGTTTTATATATGAACATTTGCGGGTAATTAAACTTTTCTAATGTACGCAGTAAACAACGAATAACTGTACTGCAAACAGAGTTGCAGATTGCTTAGCAAAAAGAAGATTGAAGCCTGCCTCGAAGCTCAATGTTTTATTTTAATATTTCATAGTTTCTCTCAGATGTAATTCACAATGACATTTTACGGTTAACTTAATATATTCTCTTCAAAAGAAAAAAAGAAAAAAACTGTACTGCAAAGAGTTCATGGTTCTGCAGTGTACTTAAATAAAAGTTAATACTAATAATTATTTAGCAAATTCTCTCATGTTTTATTTTGTCTGAACTGCATAAATATGAAAAGATCTGGAACCAAATGTATCGTAATTTAAGGTTGTCTTATTGTGAAGAAGCAATCCAAAACAGAGTGGTTAATAGTATTGGTTAAACTGAGTTAAAGACGTGGCTATACGCTAGTGGATATTAAATTGCTGATGTGGATTTATATTGTCTTTGATCCAAAATGATTAACAAAAGTTTTTTTTTCCTTTGTTTATTTTTTTTATATACATGGAGTAAAGATTTTTGAGACGCTGTGTATACTATAAATTCGATCCTCAGATCCGATGATTTCCTAATTCGCGTCAATTCTCAACCAGTTTTCAGATTCGGTATCCGATTTCCTTCACATTTATTTTGATTTTCTTATTATTTTTTTCTCTGGTGAAACGAAGCGGAACCCCTCTTTTCGGAATTAGGGTTTTCTGCGTTGGTGACGATCTAATCGAACCCCGTATCCTATCCCTATCTATTGAGTTTCGTCATAGGGTTTTAGTGCACGAGATTGAAGAATATTGATCTTTTGTTTTGCTTGTTAAGGATTATCTGCCTGTTCGTGTTACTTTTTGGAATTTCAATTGAATTTCCGGATTAATTCAGATTTCTGGAGAAGTAAATTTGTTTGCCCCTCCTCCTTACAACTTACAAGGTGTGGTAAGCGTAATTTTTAATTTTTAATATTGAATCCGAATTTTCATGGAGGATTATTAATATGGTCAATAGAGTTTGAAAATTCCTAATTTTTGTTTTGTGGAAAATGATCTTACAATATGAGCTCTAAAATTGGTCGGTTATGTTATGATGCTTTATTGATTTTTGTGAATTTTGATATTCCAAAAAAAAAAAAAAAAAAAAAAAAAAAAAAAAANTGGCATGATCTTTCTTTTCAGAGATTTGTATGCTTTTGCAGGTTGGAGAAGCTGTGATTTTGGTGTGGTTTTATGTTCGAGGTCGATATGGCTGACTTTGGTTTGTTCTGAAACCCCTTGTTTAAATGGAAGTTGTTTCATCTCTGTGATTGAGAATTTTTCCCAAAAAAAAAATTGATATCACCACCATGTCTGATTACAATGGTGATGAACCTGAAGATGAATATATGGCCGATGAATACGACATGGATGACCTCGAGGATGATATGGTTGCAGAGTTTGACGGAAGGGACATCGATGCATCTGATTCCGAAGTTGATGATTTCGACCAATTGGTTTGTGTTTCCTCTGTTTCTCATGCTTGACTTCGTTCATTTTTGTTGCTTTGAATGCATTCTCAACGCTCAGTTACTCTTTGTACATGGGAGTGTTTTCAGAACAAGGCCGCAGATACTTCAGCGGCTCAAGCTCGGAATGGAAAGGACATTCAGGGTATACCGTGGGATAGACTTAGCGTTACTAGAAAAGAATACAGGAAAACTAGGCTAGAACAGTATAAAAACTATGAAAATGTCCCCAATTCGGGCGAGGAATCTGGGAAGGTGAGTTCCGTTTCATGCTTCTCCAAGGTTGTCTATTACCAAGGTTGTCCCTTTTCTCACTCTAGTCTTGTCCATTGGAATCAGAATTGCACGGATACCGAGAAAGGCAGCTCTTTCTATACGTTCAGGAGGAATTCTAGATCAGTGAGATCAACGATTCTTCATTTTCAGGTTTGTCATGTGCCACCATCATCACACTTAAATATGTTTCTCTGTTTGGATCACGTAAAATGTAACTTGGTAGCTTTCTTTTCATCGTGTGATTCAAATTTAGACATCCCCTGTGCTAGTATTGCTGTTCGTAGTTAGGCTAAAGTAGTTTCTCTTCTTTTTGTTGCAGTTGAGGAATTTGGTCTGGGCGACATCAAAACATGATGTTTACCTCTTGTCCAACTACTCTATCAGCCACTGGTCTTCACTGACAGGTTGCAGGAATGAGATTCTGAATGTTAAAGGTCATGTGGCTCCGTCCGAGGTTCGATTTCTCAAGCCTTACCCAAACCATCTGACTCGGGACTCCCTTTCGTCTCTGCTGGGTTTATCTAAAAGGCGACGTTCCGTAATTTTTTTCAGAAACATCCCGAGAGTTTGTTGGAAGGATTTACAGAGACTCAAGTTAGCACTCTTGCGGTCAAAGAAAGGCTGCTAGTTGCTGGTGGGTTTCAGGGAGAACTCATTTGCAAGGTTAGTTTAGAGGCTAATAGCAAGTTATGGTTATTGTTGGTTTAAAATTGCCAAAGAAGTTGCTTATTCGTGTTCTTGGTTTCCCCTGCAACCAGCATCTTGATAGACCTGGTGTGAGCTTCTGCTCGCGCACAACTTACACGGAGAACGCTATCACCAATGCTGTAGATATATACAGAAACTCTAGGTACGTCTTCGCCTTTTTTTATACTAATTTGGTGGCTTTGGACTTCCGAGCTTATTATACGATAGAGCAAACAGAAACTGAAACTATTTTTATATGGTCGTAATAGCGGCGCACTTCATTTCATGGCCTCAAATAATGACTGTGGAGTCAGAGACTTTGATATGGAGAGATATCAGCTTGTCCAACTCTTCCGTTACCTCTGGCCCGTCAACGTAAGTTTCTCATTTAGTTTGTCTATTTTTTCCGGCTCTTTTGCGTATAAATAAAAAGTTGATCTCATAAATTTGAAAAAATTAACAGCATAGCTCCTTAAGTCCTGATGGAAAACTAGTAGCAGTGGTTGGAGATGACCCAGATGGTCTATTGGTAGACTCAAGTAACGGACAGGTACGTCAGATTCTTCTTCAAGTTACCGTCTATATACTCCGGTTAGGCCTTGTGAATCTTACGGTTTCGGGGTCTTTTTTCTTATCTTCGCAGACGGTGGCTACGCTAAAAGGTCACTTAGATTTTTCATTTGCATCGGCTTGGCATCCGGATGGTGTAACATTTGCCACAGGAAACCAAGACAAGACCTGTCGTATTTGGGACACGAGGAATCTCTCTGAATCAGTCGCAGTCCTAAAAGGTAACCTTGGAGCGGTCAGGTCCATTAGGTTCTCATCGGACGGACGGTACATTGCAATGGCCGAGCCGGCAGATTTTGTGCATATCTATGATACGAAAACAGGCTACAAAAAGGAGCAAGAGATTGATTTCTTTGGAGAGATCTCTGGGATTTCGTTTAGCCCAGATACTGAATCTCTCTTCGTCGGTGTTTGGGACCGGACTTATGGAAGTCTCTTGGAGTATGGTCGAACCAGAGACTACTCTTATCTTGATTCATTACTTTGATATAATAAAATAATAAAAGACCTTACGTAAAATAATATGTTTGGTTAGGCTTTCATAATCATACCGACAAAATGAACAAAAAAAGAAAGAAAGAGAGACTTTACGGTTTGTTCGTTTCAGAAGCTGTTGTTCTTTTGTGTAATTTAATTTGTTGTGCTGTTAAAAATGTATATTTTCCATAGACTTGGGAAATTTTCTATGGAATAATAAGTCAAAACTCAATCCTTCGAAGATCCTCTAAGATTTGGTTTTGAAGATTTAAAACGAAAAGGGCACATATTTGGATATGGCCCATAATTTTATGGGCTAAGTTGAGCATGATTGTGTATCGTTACAAGAATATAGTTTTTCACGGTTTCTTACAGAAATTTAGGTCTAAATATGTCGATTGTCGTTTTTTTAACTAAGTTTAAATCTCTCACAACTTGAATGACTAGTAGAAGTGGCCCTCCACTACTAAATTGTTGGCCACTAATTATCAACTTAAATTTGGTACAAAATCTAATGTACTTAATATATAGTTGTTAGTTGACCTAAAAAAAGAAAGTATAACTGTATTTTTACTTACTGGTGAATATAAGAACTAAGTAGATGATTATGAATATAAGAACTTAGTAGATGATTACGTAGGCTTTTTATCTCCAAGTGGCATTGCTCCATTAAGCTTTCGTCTATTGCCCTCAAAAAAAAAAAAAAAAAAAAAAAAATAAATGTCCCCTCCCAAAGCTCCTATTAGAGTTTTGGACAGTATTTTTCTGAAAAACAATTTGATGATATATACATATGGAAACACAAACGGAAATGCGTAAATGAAACATTTCTGAAATGAAAAACGTCTATTGTGAAAAATGTAAGATTGTAAATATTTGAAATATTAAATAATTTAACTAACCATATATATCATAAATTCATAATGTTTAAAAAAAATCAGTTATTGTCCTAATTCCATTAACCGAAATAGCTGTAAAATCAATCCACAGAAATATCTTCAAACTTAATACTGCTAACACGAATCTCATATAATAAATTAAATTAATCATTAGTTTACCCTAGATTGTTAAAACTTATATACTAGTAGTAGTATTTATATATGAAAAGAGTTGTTGGAAATTCAAACATGAGATCATATATTTATTTGAATAAAAATCATATAATCAATTGATGCGGTGAATGAGATATGCATAAATTTAGGACTGAATACTTACTTAACTATTAGATTGATCCACTTCCTTTCTTATCAAGAAATACCAAAAGTCCTACCTTTTTTTTATATGATATGGATAAAATTATATAATTTGTTTTAATATGGTTCTAACAGTTAAAAAGATTGTTACAGTGTTCCTGGTCAACCTTTTTTCCTTAAAATATTGAATAAAAGGGGGAAATATTGATATACTTTATTTTGGGACATATATTTTTAAAAATGGAAGTATATTTTAGGATATATTTTAGAAAATATCAAAATGAAATAGCTGTAAAAAGGTAAAAGTGGATAAGAGGACAATTTTTTGGGACATATATTTTATTAGATCTTTTAAGATTTACAAGTGTTGGGTTGTTCTCTTTTTGATAATTTTTAGAAGTGGTTAATTTGGATAAACCACAATAACTAAAAACAGATTTAAAAGGTGTACCAATCTTTAGGGAAAATGGTTTTGTATTTTATCCAAAAAATAAACAATATCAAAAATCAAATGGAAAGACAAATTTAATTAATTTGATTTTCTTTTTAAACTAAAACTAAATCTGGATTGAAGACTTGAAGTATTGAACCTTTTCAACTTGTCGACGGTAAAAACAATATAATTTAGTTAAGAAAGAAAAGATACATGAATTGACAGAAAATGAAGATTATATATCATATATCATGTAACTCTAACAGAATGATTATATATGAAAATCGTGATTGCAGAAACGCGTGGGACCAAAAAAGTTAAGAACCCTGATTTTTGAAAACTTCAATTGGATTAAAGATGTTTGCACGAAAAAAAAAATGGATTAAAGAGATAAGTATTGAAACAAATTATACTTGCATATATTTCTTTCTTCTTTTTTTTTTGTTTTCTGTCTTGAGAAAAAAAACCTTTGGAATCCCAATCAAAGATTTTCTTTTGATGCAAGGGGATATCTCAAATAATAAAAAGTAAATGAAAATCCAAATAAAATCTTGATTTAATTGCCATAAATTACAATGACCACGAAAAAATAAATGGAAAATTAATCACCCATTACCATTCCCTAATCCCTAATGCACGATCGACTACGACGTGTTTGGTTCCAAACCCAAAACGTGAACTCAACTTTATACTTACCTTACACACACACAAAAGCACGTTTCGCGTTTCGGTAAACTAGGAAACTCGATCAATCATAAATATACCCTTTGAATATACCCAAAAGAAAATATGGAAATATTATTAAAAACAAAGATTTAAAATTACAGTCTTTGCTTACACAAATTAACATAAATGAAATAATAGTCTTTGCTTACTCAGTTACCATAAAAACAGTGTTTACTAGTCAAAGACTTTAGCGATTGCGTTTTGTATAAACAGTCAAACACGACCTTATAGGGGTAAAGTCATATCTTGAATGGTTTGGTAAGTTGGCCAAGTGCTACAAGGAGGAGGAGATACGATTACACAACTATAACATTTAAGTTCTTACTTTAAACTCAAAAGAAAAAGAAAAAAAAAAAAAACATTTAAGTTTTTACTTAATTAAAATAAACTATTTTTAAATAGAAAAAATAAATAAATAGAGACTATTCATCCAAAAACGTGAGACACAATACAGACTCTTCTTCACTCAATTTGTTATAGCCTCTTCTTTTCTCTCTATTGCCTCTTCTTCTTCTTCAACTTCTCCTTCAAACTTCTCCTTTGATTCTCTTTTGCCTTTTCCGATTTTCATATCTTTGAGATTTCATCGAGTTGGAGAGTGCTGTGAGAGATTGTCCCCTTCACTAAGTTAGGGTATCTAGAGTAAAACCCTATATTTATCAGCTGGATAGATCTGTTTCAGCTTCGATCTGAGCTTTGTTTTTGTGTGGATATAAGCTTCGAACTAAATGGAACAATTACGAGGCTACAAAACCAACTGTGGATTCTCACTGGGGAGACCGAGATTGGGATCTCTTAAGGTGAAAATTCCAAACATCAAACCTTTAGTAGCTGAAAAACGAAAAGAGATTGAAGAAAATCAAGTCGAGGAAGAAGAATATCAAGTTGACGAAGAAGAAGAAGAAGAAGCTAAAAGCATCGACCTCGAGGAAAAAGAAGAAGAAGAAGATCACGGAGCTAAGAGTATGGATCTAGAGGAAGGAGAGGTGGAAGAAGAAGAGAAGAAGCATGTATGCTGTGAATGTGGTAAAGGGTTTAAGTCCGGTAAGGCTTTAGGAGGTCATAAACGAATCCATGTGCTCGAAAACCGGAAGTTTTCAATGGTGAGACCAAAGATGGAGTCTGGTTTGGTTGGTAGATCTGAAGGAGGTGAATTAGAAGCTGCTTGCTGTGTTTGTCATAAGAAGTTTACATCAATGAAGGCTTTATATGGACACATGAGGTTTCATCCAGACAGAGGATGGAAAGGAGTTTTTCCTCCTCCTCATCCATTTGGTAACTCTTCGTCTTCTACACTCTCTGTTGATGATCATGAAGATGAGTTTATAAGCTCGGATTATGATGCTTATGATGATTATGATGATGATGGTGGTGGTGGTGGTGGTGATGAGAATTCTGAGTTATGGGAGATGGAGAACGGTGTTGACCTTAAGGAATCGATTATAGGATGGGGGAAGAGAGGAAGAAGAAGTGGTTTAAAC
This sequence comes from Noccaea bulbosa, assembly GCA_900406535.1. Classification (NCBI taxonomy): domain Eukaryota; kingdom Viridiplantae; phylum Streptophyta; class Magnoliopsida; order Brassicales; family Brassicaceae; genus Noccaea; species Noccaea bulbosa. Next base: position 13,228 of record OVBJ01001136.1, read on the forward strand.
GTTGATGAATCAGATTTGAAGGATCCACGTCCATCAGAAGATCTAAAGGAGTTTGATGCTAAGAATCTATTGGTCTTAGCTGATACTGCAGAAGCTGAGACCTCGAATTCTCATTCTGTCGAAGATACGATGAAGAAGAGGAAGAAGAAGAAGAAGAGTTTGTCTGAGATGGAGAAAGAATCATCATCTACTCATCATGATGATCATCTTCAGCTTGCGGTTGTTGTTTCAGCGGCTGAGGAAGGCGGTGGTGGTGCACGTGAGAAGCACGTGTGTGTGACTTGCAACAAGTCGTTTACTTCGTATCAAGCTTTGGGGGGTCACAGAGCAAGTCACAACAAGGTCAAGATGTTGGAGAATAATCAAGCTAGGGCAAACAATGAAGCCTTATTATTACTTGGAAACGAAGGAACAGTTACCGGTTTAGCTAGTGCTCAAGGATCAAACACATCTTTAAGCAGTAACAATAACGGAGATCACATCTGTAACATTTGTCACAAAAGCTTCACAACAGGTCAAGCTCTTGGAGGTCACAAGAGATGCCACTGGACTGGACCGGTTTCGACTGAGGCTGCAACAGCTCCAGCAGCACCGTCGCTGAGTCAAGTAACAGAGACAGTTCAAGAGGTGAAGAAATTGAAGAGAAAGTTTTTGGAGTTTGACTTGAATGAGTTGCCACCTAACGAAGAAGAATATGAAGAAAGAGTCTAAGAGACGTATATATGCAAGCAAGTAAGCTATTTGATTTTTTTTAAAACCCAAAATAAAAATAAAAAGTATTATGAAATTAGGGAGTAGTGATGGTAAAAAGAGTTGTTGACATTGTAGTCTGAAAAAGATACTTTTGGTTATGAGTTCTGGTTATTGAGGTTCTTTGGTGTTTGGCTTTTAATCTAATTTGGCGGGGTCTTTTCTTAATTTGATGAGAGGATATATATATATATATATACTCTTTCGTTTTCTTCTCTCAAGCCTTTGATTTTTCTTTCTTTCTTTATAATGCTTGTGGATTCACATAAAGCATGATTGTTTTATTGACCAAAGTTCCACAAAGTTCTCTAAAGTGAACTAACCATCTTATTCATCTCACCATCTTATCTTTCTTTTTTCTTCTTTTCGATCTAATGGTTATAAGTTTATCGGATACTGATCGGATGATGAATTGATGATAAATAGTAGAATTGCTGCGTTTAACTGGAATACCGAATTATAGACAAACAAAATTTTGAAACTTCATAATCTATATTTGTAGAATAGTGGATCTAATGCCATGATCTGTAGTTCCAAGTTACATATTGTAAACTTTCAACATACTGTGCTATTTTAATTTGTTTAATATCTTGGCATACGGTAAAAATCAAGTTTTGAAACACACCAACAGCTGAGCTAGATTATAAAGAAAAAGAAAAGAAAAAGAATCAAATCTCTATATTTAAATGTAGTTTTCTATATATTTATTTTTCACCAAACTTTAGTCGGTCCAAAGTTGTAAAACGAGTTGGAGGTTTACAAATCGTAAGATCGTCATCAGTGAGACACCTATGAGTCTAAATGCATCAACTAAGTATATAAAAATTAAAAAGCATATTTGTAGTAGATTTCTTTGTTGGTTTGGTCTAAAACTCTTCAAGACGTGGGGCAGTGTTAAATTCCTATCTATGTGCTCGAACAAACCGACATTAAGATGGCTGTTTTATACTCTAAATGTCAAAAGCCTCCACTTGCATGACTATAAGACCAATTCTTTAGTGTCATCAGAAACACCACATAGCATGCACACAACACAACTATATTGAATTTGTCTTACTTACAAATCCTTAAGAGCTAAGATTGTTTCTCTCTCCCTGTCAAGAGCTAAGATTTTTATATACTATTAACTTTCTACTTGGTCGCAGCCGACATCAGAATTATTCTACACCCCTCAAAACTGAAACAAGAACAGTAAAATTGATTATAACGTGACAAATTTGAATACAAGCGACGAAAAAAAAAAAAGATAAAGTTAATCTGATTTGGTCTCCGGTATGTAATTAACCATATGGAATAGAACCCAACTCCTTCCTTTTCCACATAATAATATAGAGATCAATGCGAATGTGCAACCTTCTCACTTATGTGCTGATATATATCTAATCTACTCTTAGATATTTTATAAAGAACCTTATGGAAAAGGATTGCAAAGTTGACAAAGAAAATGGCTACAATATAGACACTCACACTCTGACGTCATGTCATTGAAGCACACAGAAAAGCAAAGAGAAGTTGGTATGTTGGAGCCAAATATGTTACAATATTTGTAAATATAATAAAATAAAAAAGGCAAAGGGTGACAAAAGAAAATAACAATAATAAAATAAAACATATTCCAACAAACAAAATCTATCATGTGGGAACAACAACAATCTCCGACTCTGGCGTTAACTGGAAATTAAACAACATAAACATCAAGCCTAACTGTAGAAGAAGACATGAAGTGGTCTTAAGTACTCTCTTCTTGAAGCTCTTCACTTCTTGGATCTCTGTGATCTCTACACAATGGTTTTGTAGATCCTGAGCTTGGTTCTTTAGATTCCCAGCTTTGGTTTCTGCTTCTCCAAGCTTTGACAGCATCTTATGAGCTTCGTTCTCAGCCAATATCTTCTCTTCTTCAACCACTTTGATCCGTCTCTTCAGGTCACCCACTGATCCTGAGAATACAAGATATTCAATCTCTGACTCCACCTTTTGCTGGAAAATGTCTTCGATACTGATCTCTGTTCCTGGATGACACGGCTCTGAAACGCTTATGGTGGATTTGAGTTCACGGATTTGCGATTCTCTGACCTCGAGGATACACTTTGTTTCTTCTAGTTTGATCTCCAGATGCTCTACATTGTTCACCAGGTTTAAAATCTCGGAATCTAGAGAAGTTGGTCTCAATTGTCCCATATTTCCAGACCCAAACAGCTGAGAAGAACTTGCTTCACTAGCTCGTTCATGTCCTGCGTGTATGCAACTGCTGCTTTCTGCTCCATCATGTAGTGATGATATAGTTTCTTTCCCAAGCTCTTGAAATTTCTCAAGTTCTGAAAATCGAAAAGAAACCAGAAGTTATCATGTTAATATTTACTAGCAACTACAAGGAACCAGTGTTGGAATTTGAGTGACAAGTAAAATGCACCAACCATCAAAAATCCAAATGAAAACACCATCTTATGAAACTGCTACCTTTATTAAGGGCTTCTTGCAAATCCTGGTAACTGTTGAAGGCCTCTGTTAATGGATCCAGATTGTCTGATGAACCATTATTGTTCTTGATTTGGGACTCTTCCACAGAGTCTCCTTGTGAATGATCTCCGGTTCCTTCTTCTTCTTCCTCTTCCTCTCCCATGTGATCTTTTCTGTTGGAAGTATGTGCGTCATGATCACTATTTTCATCGTTGTAACCCACCATTCTTTTTCTCTGCTGCTACTCAAACTAGAGGAAGCCACCCTGCATAAACACAAAGTTGGAGCTTCTTGAGTCAGCAGATTCCATACTGGAACGAGAGTGTTCCTTCTCGATTTTGATCCTTTCTCCTCTACCCTACTCTTTCCACCCAAATGCTTAGCTCTCTGTTTGTCCCAAGAATGACCCATTTTCCTATCGTACCTAACCTTGGGACCGCTGGCTGCAGTCAAGGACATGCTACTACTTAGATCCTCGCTGTTATCCGAATCAACCCCCGCTGAAAAAGCAAGCCCAGGTCCATGGCTAGACTCAGCTATCGCAAAACCAACCATGTTATTCACCGAGCCAACCGAACCAAGACTATCTTGTTCGACATCAGGTCCCGGAAAAATGCATTTGTTTAGCATCCGGATCAGCTACTCCTGACAACACCCTCTTCATAACTTTACTGTTCTCTATATTCACAGAGGAACCATCTTTAACAACATCTCTCCTTATCCTCCTCTTCCATTTTCTTAAACCAAAACCCTTTGGAATTGGAGGAGAAGTCTCAACCGGTGAATGCAACCGTTTATCAAGCTCAGTAGTAGTCTTTTCATCTATTTCAGCTTCTACAGAAGCAGAAGCAGAGACCAGTTTACCATCATCAATACTCTCAACTTTACTAATCAAGGACACCTCAAGAGCAGAGCTTTCACTCTCCAAATCCATGGACGCCACACAAAAACCTCAAAACCTTTAACTAATTTCTCATCCTCCCAAATTCACAATGGGATCAATAATCAAGAGCAACAACCATCATTCCAGTAGGAACCATATGTAAAATCAATAAAGCAAAATAAAATAAAAGAAGTAACAAACAAAAAAAACAAAAATATGAAGCAATCTACGTCAAACTCAACTCAATTTCCAAATTAAGATTTCGTAAGAGAGAGAGAAAGAGCCAATGATTGGGAAAATCAAATCCAACATACAACGCGCGCGAATTGAACCGAAATTTGAGCTGACGTACCTAAATATGTGATTCCCTTTACAGAGACACCGAAACGAAAGTAGAAGATGGAGAAACCCTAATTCGATGAACGATTCGCAGATCTTTATCCGTTGAATGTGGAAGATTTCGCTGCGAAAAATCGTTAAATTTCTTTTTCCTGCTTACGATCAAATAAATTCTTATTTCCCTTTTTTTTTTTTTTTTTTTTTTTTGGAAAAAAACNGTGTGAACGACTTGGTCGGGACACGTGGCGAAACCGCTGGCCGCTGCAACAACGATTCGGATGTTTTATAACCGTTCGATTCAACGTGGTCTTATCTGGTCGGATCTAGAATTCGACGGTGTGTGATACACCACCAGTTAGGAATTAAATATGTACAGTACGATACGATGTCCTGCAATTTTACTAATTTACCCCTTGTCTCTCTAACTTCTCTTACGGTTTTGGCGTTTGCATCTTTTCTTTATACAATGGTTGCTGTTTTGTTGATAAGAAAACCACGAGAAGTTTCCTTCAGCGTTTGATCAACGCTTCGACGTCTGATCAATCTTTTCATGTAACCTCTGTACAGAAAGGGGAGAAATTCAATTTTTGGCCTGTTCTTACGTCACACACTCCAAGATTTAATGGCAATATTTTTTTATATAGTCTTTGTAGATAAATGTGAAAATGTATGGGGTAAATAAAAATATACAAGAAAAAGTCACAGGTGCACTGGTCTTGGACCAATTCCCATTGCGAATCAGATTTCAAATGTTGTGTCAGTGTACACACACATATGTACACTAATACGCATAATATAAAGAGAAACAAATCTGGAGTTCATTATTTTACTACAAATTACATTTTACTGACTCAAACATCAAAATTAGTACACAATGATATCATATTATGATCTAAAAATATTGATTACGTGAAATACAATGATCGATTTGGTATTAATTACACCAATGATGACTATACATTTCGCTGAATATGTCTTGGAGTTTTCTTTACACAATAAAATACAAACACTAAACGACAGACAACCAAAGTACTGAGAAAATTGAAAATGGTGGTTCCCTTCCTTCAACCCAACCTCTTTTAAGCTCAAACTTTAATGTCTGAACTCTCTGATCCAGACAATATAATTCTCGTAAATTCCATGTAACCATGTTAGATTTATATCCACAATAAGCCGAGTTTAGATATAAAATTTCGACTCTTCTTGGCAAACTAAAAAAATCAGAGAGAGAAAAGAATCTTAAAAACAAAATGCAGAAGGAGGTTGAGAGAAGAGAGAGAGAGAGCGCTAGAAGAAATGAAATAATGGAGAATCCAAGACTATAAATCAAGTAAATTATAGTAAAAGGTTTTTGATTAGTGGTTGATCATTAATAAATACATTCGTACATGTTTAGACATTAACCCTCTCCAGGCTGCTCCTCCTCTTAACCATTTCTTTAATCACTATCTTTAAAAAAACAATAATCTTCGTAAGCACTTTCAGATCCAACTCACAAATCAAGATTCTTATCCCTCTTCATTATCACAATCTACTCTTCCTAACAAAAGACACATTGAAACAGAGAGAGAGAGAGATAGAGAAGGAGGCTTGTAATGAAAAATATGCAGGGGAAGTGACACGTCTTTTGCCTTGTGTCTGAAAAAGATCAAACAAAGGGTAAGTCTTTTGAAAACCATCTTTAATGATTTGACTAATATGTTGCTTTTTCTTGTTGTTCCTATTCATTTTTGGTTCTCTGGCTTTAATTCAAACCAAGTAAAAAAAAGATTCAATCTTGTTGATGATGATGAACGCAAGACCACACTCATTGTAAAGCAATGGATTTTTCGTCTGACCCCGTGACCTCCATTTTTGCAGAGACTGAAACTGGCTATGTTCTTGGTCAAATCTGAGCTAAGCGGAGGAGAAATTAAAAAAAGAGAAAAAGGAAAACAAGTTTGGTTTTCAACAGTGTTGGGAAGAAGAGGACCCCACAAAATGGAAGAGTTAGATACATCACATGCAGTTTCTCAGATTTCACCTCAATCTCCTTGAACTATATCAACTGTTGCATTCATGTTCTGACTCATCTCCTCACAGTCCCACTCACTTCAATATAATCTGTCAGAGAAGACCACAATGATTTTCAGACCAAGTTAGAGAGAGAGAGAGAGATAAAGACAGACCCTTTTGAGCTGAGAGCTGCTGAGAGCTTCACTTTGGGTTTAATTACAGTTCGCTGAGGAAGTAAGAAGAAGAAGAAGAAGAAGCAGCGAAAATGAGGTTCGAAGAAGAAGAAAAAGAAGCGAGTTTAGCTGGATTAACCATAAGAACATCATCATCACCAGCAAGCTCTTCAAGTAAGAAAGGTAAAGATCTTGAAACACACAATGCTTCAGATTCATCTCCAAGCATCAAAAACTCTCCTTTCAATTCACCTTCTCTTGTGTCCCCACCATCTTCTGCCTTTGTTTCCGCTTTACAATCACCTTATATATCCCCAAGAGCCACACAACCAACCATTACTACCACAGCCACAACCACCACTCACAAGCCATCACCGGTTGTTTCTTACAAAGGCTCACAATCTGAAGATGTGCCAAGCAGCTCCTACACTCCTCCTTCTGACCAGTACGAGTTTTCCGATGACCCGTCAGATCGGAAGCTAAGGCTATCAGCTTGTACACCAGATCCTGCTCCTCCGAGGATCTCATTCTCTTTCCCTGTTCCTAGGGTTTCCTTAGCCAAAGTCTCTGTTTCTTCACCTGCAACGAACACCAAGCTCAGGAGCTCTGATGTCTTCATAGGGTTCCATGGACAAAACCCAAACTTGGTGAGATTCTGCAAGTGGCTAAAGTCAGAGCTTGAGCTTCAGGGAATCGCTTGTTTCGTTGCTGACAGAGCTAAGTATTCGGACACACAGAGTCATGAAATCGCTGACAGAGTCATCTGCTCTGTTACTTATGGGATTGTGGTGGTCTCCTGTTCGAGCTTGCTCAACTACCTCAGCTTGGAGGAAGTTAGATTCTTTGCGCAGAAGAAGAATCTGATTCCGATTTTCTATGGAACCGGACCTTCCGAGATAATGGGTCTTCTCAACTGCAATGCCATAGATAAAGAGTGTAAAGAAGCCATTGATGGGTTGATTAAGTCCCATGAGTTTAAACTCGAAGCTAACGAGAGTAATTGGAGAAGCTGCGTGGGAAAGACCTCAACGATTCTCAGGGGAAAGCTAGGGAGGAAGAGTGTGGCTGATAAAGAGACAGTGGAAGGTGTTGATGAGCTTCCGTTTCCGAGAAACAGATGTTTTCTTGGAAGAGAGAAAGAGATGACTGAGATGGAGATGGCTTTCTTTGGCAATGGAGAGTATCTTGAGTCAACAACACCAAGCACCAAAGGAGAAGCGAGTGGACAATCTGAAGGACTTGCAGATGAGGAATCAGATGTTGTATCAACCAGAAATGGGAAATTTATCAGCTTGGAGCTTGGGAAATGCTCAGAGCCAAGAAGTGAGGCTTGGAGTGATCCAAACGGTGGCAAAAACTCGCTTAAGAGACTGTTGAAGACGAAGAAGCATCGAAACAGTAGTAGTAACTGCAAAGGTAGCACAAGCGTTGTTTGTGTGAATGGAGTTCCCGGGATTGGGAAGACAGAGTTAGCTCTTGAATTCGCTTACCGGCATTCTCAGAGGTATAAGATGGTGTTGTGGGTCGGAGGAGAAGCTCGGTACTTCAGACAGAACCTGCTTAATCTGTCCTTCAGTTTGGGGCTTGATGTGAGCGCAGATGCTGAGAAAGATAGAGGTAGACTAAGGAGCTTTGATGAACAAGAGTTTGAAGCTTTCAAGAGGATAAAGCGTGAGCTTTTCAGAGACATGCCTTATCTGTTGATCATTGATAATCTTGAGATAGAGAAAGATTGGTGGGAAGGCAAAGATCTGAATGATCTGATTCCTAGGAACACTGGAGGAACACATGTCTTGATCACTACAAGACTCCCTAAAGTCATGGCCTTTGACACGGTGCAGCTCTCTGCATTGCCTTCTTCTGATGCAATGGTGTTACTGAGAGGAAGAAGAAAGAAAGACTTCCCTGATGAGGAGGTTGAGTTCCTTAAGCTTTTTGAAGAGAAGTTGGGACGGTTGAGTTATGGTCTTTGCGTGGTAGGTTCATTGCTTTCAGAGCTTGCGATTCCGCCTTCTGCGCTCTTTGAAGCTGTGAACAAAGTTCAAATCGAAGAACGCTCGGCGTCGCCTTTTCTAAACTTAAACGATGAGCAGCAGTACTGCAAATCCAATCCGTTCGTTGCAAAGGTCTTAGCTTTCTGCTTGGCTGTTTTGGAGCAAGCGGAAGGAAACAGAAACCTACTCTCGTTGAAAATGCTACTTGTTGGAGCTTGGTTCGCTCCGGTCCCTATCCCGGTTAACTTGTTAGCTGCAGGAGCCAAGAACATGCCCACAGGTGGAAACCGGTTTGGCAAATGGAACAAATGTTTGAGTCACACATTTGCTTGGTGCGGTGGTTGTGGTCTAGGACGCAGAAGCGAAGAGGATGCTGCGTTTTTACTGGTCAGATTAGGACTAGCGAGGATAACTAACAGACAGCCTGGATGTTGGATTCAGTTCCATCCGATAACTCAAACTTTTGCTAGGAGAAGAGACTACATACTTGCACCAAAGGCAACGGTCCAAGGCGTGAGGAAAATCGAGAAACCGTTGTTGAATCTTGATCACCTGTGGGCTTCAGCGTTCTTAGTGTTCGGATTCAAATCAGAGCCTCCTTTGGTGCAGCTACAAGCCATGGATATGGTGCTTTACATCAAGAGAACAGCTCTTCCTTTAGCAATCACAGCTTTCACGACCTTCTCGAGGTGCAACTCCGCGCTGGAGCTGCTCAAAGTATGCACCAACGTGTTGGAGGAAGTGGAGAAATCGTTTGTGTCTCAGATACAAGATTGGCGCCAAGGCTCTCTCTGTTGGAAGAAGAAGACTAACAAGAAGGTGGATGAGTACGTGTGGCAGGATGTTACGTTGTTGAAAGCTTTATTGCTAGAGACCAGAGCGAAGCTGCTGCTGCGAGGAGGGCATTTTGACAGTGGAGAGGAACTTTGCAGGACATGTATCAGTATCAGGACGGTGATGCTTGGCCATAACCATGATCTCACTTTGGCTGCTCAAGAAACACTTGCAAAGTTAGTCAGAATGAGAAGCAAGATATAAAAAATTAACATCTTCTCTTGGTTATTTCCACCACGTTATTCTAAGCTCAGTTTTGTTGAAGACTCCTGTAACGGTTACTTTAAAAAAAACATGTTAAGAACAATCTTATTCCTATTGTACATTACCAACTTCCTTCACTGATCATTAATCATATAATCATTGCAAGTTATATGAGTTCTTCATAGTGTGTGGATACATCAAATGGCTACTAGGGCCTCAAGCTAAACAGCATTCAATCAATGCACTGGATACATTAGCCAATTAAACGGATGACCTTGCCACAGATCTAAGTAACAAACATAACTGAAATAAGGACAAAGAGTCCTGTAAGAAGTGGGACCAAAGACAAACACAGAAAAATAGGTATGGGTAAAATTTGCAATTTAATCAGTGTCTGGGTTTTGCCAACAAATGTCACTCTCCCATCTCCTGTTTCTGGTCCCAAAGTTCACTGCTCAATTTTGTTTCCTTTTCAAAAGACTAGATAAATCTAACTTGTCATACACAAATTGAGAGTCTTATCTTATCTGGTTTTGGTTAAACCCAAGTTAAGTCAGAAATCCAACCTGTTGAATCAAAACTAAAAACAGATTATTGAGGTTTTATTGAATTGACAATCAAGAGAATATATGATATGATATGATATGACTCGTAGTCATATGAGCCTTTACTTCAGTGTTTCTGCCATTTGGGTCCCTGAATTCTCTTGAAGGTTTCAGATTAATAAGTAACAGCAACTGTAAAAGACTACAAGAAACAAGTTGACCTCAGATCCTTTCCCTTTTTTTTTTTTTTCATGAGCATCTCGCTTCATGACAAAACTGAAAAAGAGGTCGTGTCTGAAAATCAGATGTAACATGTGAGGAAAATGGACAGAGCAAGTTGGTTTCTTTACAGTGAGAACCAATCAAACAATAACTTATTATTCTCTTTTAATTACAATCCAACAAACACTACAAAGTAATCAAATTTCAGATCATCCTCAAATTCACAAAACAAATCACAAGAAATCAGAAAGATGTAAGAATTTGATAACTTGAGGGAAACAAAAAAAAACTGACAAAAAAAAAACAGTAAAAAAATTGAACATCACCGGAGATTAGACCCGATCAAGCCTCCGGTAACCGCATCGTGTTCCTCAAGGAAAAGCCCGTCGGAGTTCCGAATGACGGAGTGAGTAATGCACAATAGCAAGCCAACGCCGACACCCATTGCCAAGCTCGCGGCGGAGCTAGTGAACCATATGGCCCACACGGAGACTAATACCAGAAACAACAACACCGTCCGATTTCCGACCTGAAAGCTCCAGAGAATAAGTGGATCTTCCCTGAAGAATTGAAAGAGAAGCCACAAGGCGATGATCGTGCCGACGACGATTAGCGCGACGGGACTGACTGTGATTAGAGAAAAAGCGGCGCAAGTGCCGACGATGATCGCGTAGTTAACTGAAAAGTAGCGGAAATTCGTTCTTAAACGGAGGGGAAGATCGGAGAATCTCTCCGGGAGACAGAAAGCGCCGGCAGTGACGAGTTCTGACCAGGGACGGTGGCGAGAGATTGCGGAAGTGAGATTGTGAATTGATCGGTTGATAGCGTCGCCGGTAGGAATAGGAATTGAGGTGTAGGTCATCGTCGTCGGTGCCATGTTCTCCGGATTACATCCGGCGACTTTTCCGATTCTGTTGACCGATTGGACCCGACCCGAAAATGCCAGAGCTCGACAAGAAAAAATACAGAAGGATGTCTAACGACTTTTTTAGTCAACAACTACATCAGTCCTTGCGTCAACCAATCAAATATTGCCAGCTCATCAAATTATAAAATACTACTCCTAGATAAACTTCCAAAAGAGCCCAAATCAATTATTCAATTGATAACAAAAAAAAGGAGCATATTATTATGCTGTTGAATTTCATTTCATCACTGATTTTGACTTTTGGATTATTTAACAAATTCGATTATTAGCTAGTTTTCGGAACGAATTTAATCGAATTTTGGATTCAAAGACTGAGCTTTTGGAGGCAATGAAACCTTGAAGTTATTTATTTTTCTTTGTCGTTTGTTCTTTTAATTATAACAGCAAACATTCAATTCCAGACTAATCTTAGAAGTTAGTGAACAAATAGGGATATTCTTAAAGTATTTTTAAATCAGCAATTAGAGTGTGGCAAGAGTTAAAAGATAAACTATAAGTTTATAACTTTTTCGAGCTTTCAGACAACTTTGAAGGCAATGAAAGCCTAATGTTTTACTTATCTTCTACAGAGTGTTTGTTATTTTCAAGTGTTTTTGCTTTTTTTTTGTAAACTACACAAAAGTCTCTGCAGAAAGAGATTAAAGCATCGAAAACGCCGTAGACATTTCGGAATCTAGCTTAAAACCAAAACATCCAAAAATTCGAATGCTCGATTTTCAAACAGAACCCACTTGTCGTCATCATCTTAAACTGCATAAAGGTTGAAACTTTGACGATGACTAGCTCGGAGAAAAGTACCTTACTTGATCAAAATTGCTTCTGGATGCTGAAGCTTGTGCTTTTGGTGTCTGTGGTTGATGTGTCGACTCGAAACTGTTTCTTAAATAGAGACCTGTGTTGAAGTATAAGCCGGTTGGAGGATCAAGTAACTGAGATTGAGGGGTTGGTGTCATAATCCTTGACCCGGATGCTTCTAGGCCTGCACCTTCTCCTTGGTTCATGACCATCAAGTCTTTTCCCATTAGCCGTAAAACCGGGTTAGGACTTGGAGGCACAGCGCCGCTGAGACTCGTTCTGCTGGAGAACTTGCTCTGAAGATCAATATCTTGTTGGATCATGTATGGTGACTGCTCAAATGGATGATTCGGATCCACACATGTGTTGAATTTGGTTAAGTCCATGGCCACTGACGAAGCAGACGCTGCTGCTCTTCTCTGCAGTAGATGAGATGCTTGATGATGATTCAAAGTAATGCACTCGGAGATTCTCTCTTTTCTTTGGCAACAACAAGACTCATGATCACTGTTTCTAAATCTGGAAGGTGCTGTTGTCTTATCAATGGCAACTGGCTCGGCCTCGGCGATAGCACAAAAGCTCATCGGGGTTGTTGAGTAAGAGGACGACGTGGGAATGTCCAGGGAGAGATTTTCTCGGAAAGAAGAAGATAACTCCGCCGGAAAACTCAATCTAGCAGCTGCAAAGTTTGAAACTGCAGAAACAGGTGATTCAGATGAGTTTCTGTCAAGCTGGTCCATGGAAGACTGGACCTGGCTTGTGATAACCGACGAGTTTCCAAGATTCTCATCGAACCCCATATCCCGAGGACTCGGTAAAAATGATCCAGGAGGTCCTGGAATGGGAATGGTATCAACCTCTACAAACAAGCTTCCATGTCCTCCAACTTGAGAACCAAACCTCACATCCTCCTTGCAACCGCCTTGCCCGTAAATCACATCCTCAACTTCTTCGGGGTAATACATTGCTCGCTCGCTAGGTATGATTTCAATGGATGGTGTAGTGTCTGACTGGTAAAACTCAGCACCTGTAATTGTATCATCATCGGTTTTGTCCAACGCATTGGCTCTTTTGTTATTATCATCATCATCTTCTTCCTCTTCACTACTTTCTTCGTCATCATCATCGCTATAATCATCGTAACCACTAGATGAAAGATTTGATCTCAGCAAGACCTCATTTGTTTCTCCTTTATCACCAGAAACATAATCATCATCATCTGACATTTCACGTTCTTGATTCATTTCAGACTCCCATTTCCCTGTTTCTTCTTCTTCTTCTTCTTCTTCATCTTCTCTCTCGGAGAAATCCAACCGAGCTTTCTTTAGCTCCGCATGCATAGGTAGTCGTCTCCAGGTGTTGGCTACATACAGTGGGGACAACTTTCTCATGCTACTTGGACGAGGAGATGCATCTGAAACCTTTATGGCATCTTCTCGAATCGAAGCAGCGCTCTTCTTGAATCGGAGCGTGTTTCTATGAACTCTCTCAAGTGAATCCTTCTGCTTCTTCTTCTCACTCATCTGGACTTGAAATGAACGACTTTGAGCTCTTTTATTCCCAAACAAAGTCTTATTACTCCTTCCAGCAACTTCGCTCCGCAGCTTCTCTTTAAGCTCAGTACCTTTCAACACTAAAGGATCTCTTTCCGACCATGAATCATCATCATCATCATCATCATTCTCAGATGGCTGATCCCGCCGCAACGCATAAAATTTATGTCCTTTCTCTTTCACATTCAGCTTCTTCGGAACCAGGCCACGTTTTGCTAGCATCCGCTGATTATAGATTCTACGACGACCTGTGCTTCGACCTTCTCCAGCAAACCCACTTCCACGCTCCGGAATCTGCTGTACAAAAACAATCTACTGTTATTTTATGAATCTTGAAAATGCAAAAAAACATTTTGACAAGAACTTATGGCAATACCTCTGAAGCATTATCTTTGTGATTGGTTGGTTTAAGAAACTTGTGCTGTTTCTTTCCACGACCTCTTTTCCTCGAGACTTTACTATTTTCTTTACTACTACCTGGGCTTAAACATTTCTTCTCACTACTACAATCCTCTTGCTGCTCTCTCAACGAGGGAGGAGGAGTAGTAGTAGTAGAACAAGTCTTCTTCTTCTTCTCGCTGAACTCTGATAAAATCCGCAACTTTTGTCCCTTAGCATCAATATAAACAGGACCAACACCAACAGGAGAAGAAACTTTCCTCTTCTTGGACACTTGAGACGACTTATCAGCAGCAGCAACACGATTCGTACAACTCAAAATCGAAACCCAATTTGTTCCATTTCTTCTATCAAGATCTTCCAGTGTGCATGCTTTGGCAGAAGCATAGATATCAACCATCGTTTTAACTTTCGTCCTTGCCTTATTAACTCTAGCCTTGTTTGGCTTACTACTACTGCTCACCCGGGGCTTCGCTAAGTCAGCAGACAGACACTGATCGACTCTAGGCTTGCTCGGCTTGCTATGATTCACCGGTGGCGGCTGCGGTAAGTCAGCAGACAGACACTGGTCGATGTGAGCATTCAAAGTAGTGTTGGAAGCTGATGAGAAAGTTTTGCAGATAGGACAACATGTCTTGGAAGCCATGGTTGATTCGGAAGTCGTCGTCGACACACCAACGCAACTATCTTCTTTGGATCTGACCATCGTTCCTCGTGATCCAGACTTCCTACTGTGGCTGTTGTGCTTGCTGTTACTTGTAGAAGCTACTGCTATCTCTACTTTAGACTTGGAAACGTTTGTGCTCGTGGTAAACAAACCATCCTCTACGACCCTGGACTGGCCGCAAACTCCTTTTCTAGTACTCTCTGCTGCTGCTATGGTCTGATTTAGCTTACGTTTAGCTGATTCATGAACATGGGGTGCGATTTGCTTCCCTGGTGATGGTGAAGAACTAGCAGTGGTCTCAAACTGGTTACTTACGGTGGAGAATCTCTGAAACGGTGGTAGCGGATCTGTTACGCCATGAGTTGCAAAAAGGTGGAGACTTTTGGTTGAGAATGGCCAGTTGTTCTTGATCTTCCTTTTCCTGTTACTATATGCGTAATCTCTGCAACCATCAAACGGAGATATATGTCAACGAAAAATCCCAAAAACGGAAGGAAGCAAAAGCATAATCAAAGAGATCTGAAAGCACAAGAGTATTGATACAAAATCACAGAAGGTGAAGGTGAGATTTTTGAATCTGACCCGATAATCACAACAAGGCAAAAAAAAGAAGAAAGGTCAAAACTTTCGATCTAGCTATGATCTGACACTGACCGGCTCATCATGAAATACTGTTCATTTTTTTTTTTTTTTTTTTTTCCCAAAACAAAACCGNAAATGAAAAAAAGAAAGAAGGTAGATTCAGAGGATAAAAAAAAAAAAGGGGAAGTTTTTTTAATTATACCTGATGGAGAAATTGGGGAGATGGGATTGACCTAACTCATCGGAAGAAGTGGTGAGGTGTAAGAAATTGGAAGAAGAAGAAAGTGGGTCATTGGGTGGGTTCTCAGTGGATAAGAACATTTGATTCTTCCACTGTTACTATTTGCCTCCTCTTCTTCGCTTCCCAAATACTTCCGCATAACATCAGATCTTTATCATCACCACCATCCAAATCTCACTCTCACTCCTGCTTAGTTATCAGATTTATGATATCGAGATTAGTCAAGAGTTTTAAGATCTTAGTACAACATTATTTCATGTGGATAGAGTCACACTCACACACACACAAAAAAAAAAAAAATTAGGTGAAGATTATTTTAAGTTTATGTGTGTGATTTGATGAAGTGAAATCACAAAGAGGAACAATTGTTCGCACGCAAAAGACAGTGGTTTTTTATTTATGTTTGGTCTTAAACCCACAAAAAAGAGTTTCAGTTTCCAATCTAATTAGAGAGCTTATTTTATGTTGAAGGGATCATAAAGAAAGTGAAGTAAGACAAGTGCAAGATGAAGAAGCTACCAAATAGATGAATAGATCAGAGTTAAAGAAGATATATCTAAACAAACAGATGCTTTTCATAAACTAAAGATCATATATATGAGCATTTATGTGAACCCAAAGCTTGACAAGAAAAATCAAGACATGGGGAAGATTCTCGATCAGTTAACAAAAGGATGTGACTACGAATGGATTTTCATGGTTATGAAGATGAAATAAAACAAACAAATCTGAAAGAAAGAAGGAAAAAAAACTGAAATCAACATAAGATTCAGTGAATCTGAACAAAACTTGAAATCAGAACCCGAAACTAAACTATTTTGGAAGTCGAGATCAGAAGATAGGACTATGATAACACTGATCTTTATTATAAATCTATACACACACCCGGCCCGCACATACCCATCTGCAAGATTTCAAGATTTGAGATCTTGAAATATGGATAGGAGAATTAAAGATCAAAGAGAAGGACGAAGAAGAACAGACCAAAGTCTCAAACTTTAGACCAAGAAGAAGAACAAAAATGAAACTCAGTTTTAGATTGGTTTGAGAAAAGATTTACAAACCTTAGATGGTTTTCTTGGCAAAAGAAAATTAGTGAAGAAAAAAATGGCTTCTTAGAGAGAGAAAGAGAGTATTGAAGAAAGAGATAAAGAGAGAGAGAGGAAGAACCAAGCACTAATATCAATTTTTGGTGTTCCATATAAGTCCACATACGTATTATCACTTAATGTGAATAAAATAAAGAAAAACATATGAGTGCAAGAGGAAAAATATTGAAAGTGTCCACACTAACTTCAATTATTTATCACACTCCACCATCTTTACTTTTATTACTTTATATTGTTTAGATTTGATAGCTAAATTTTTAATTCTTTAATAGATTTGGGAGACGAAAGAAAAAAAGAGGTGATTTTTACGTATAATTTGGTGTTGGCTTTCAATGTCAATTGTCAAAGGAGTTAATTTTATATACCAACGGAGTTCTTCTAAATTTATATATATATATATATCATATAAAACTATAACCTCATATTGTCCACTAGACAAATAGAATTAAGATATGAGTCACAGTAAACTAAAGTAAGACTATGCAATTAAGATCCTTAACAAAATTAAGGTTATTCTAATAACAACAAAAAGGACAAAGTTAATGGATCATGAAGGAAGCTTTGGGTTATATGATATTTTTAACAGATTTGGAATATTAAAATGCTTCTAAAATTTCACATTATTGGGTGTATTATTTTTAAGCTAATTCAAAATCATATTCAACTGAAAAAATTTAAAGTATATTTAATTTGTGTGTCATTGGAATACCTAGAAATTTAATAATTCATATGATTTAGAAGTATTTCAATGATTTATTAAAGTATAATTAAAAAAAAATACAAATTTCATCATTTTAATTAGGTCTGGGACTTTGAGTTTTAGTTTAGGTTTATAAATATATAAATCGTTCGGGTTTTTAAAGTTTCGGTTTGGATTTTTTGGATTTTAAGTTTTTCGGATTTGATATCTAAAAAGTAAAAACTTTTCAGATTTTTTAAAATTTTGGTTTGGGTTCGATTCGAGTTTTTTTAAGCGGGTTCATGTTTGAGTTTGGTTAGGGTAAAAATCTCAGGTCTAATGTTTTGAAGAATCTCAATTAAAATAAAATCATAAAACCTTCCCTAAGTACTTTAATAATCATTTTATTTCTTTAACTTATTAAAATGAACTTAAATCAATTCATTTTCAGGATCCAAAAGAAAATAAATGTGAGTATTTATCCAATATAACATTTTTATAAGAGCAATTGGTGTAGGACCCATCGAGCAGACAAGCAAGCGACACGTCGCAATCACGTCAATCTTAAAAAAATCTTGGGGCCGTTGTTCCTCCACTCTCTTTAAATTATTTTATTTTTTTAAGTTTTTACTATTTTTACTTTTTTAACCAAAACGAAATCATTTTGTACGTCCATGAAATCTTATTTACAAAACACGTACAAACGCACGCCCACACGCGCTAAGATACTTCGCCTCACTAACACGCGCTCATTCGCGTCTACAGACTACACTACAGTATGATAGCAATATTAAAGCTTTTTTCTTTATTTTGTGGTTATAATTCCTCTCTTTTTATTTTCTCCAAATATTTTTTCTTGTTTCTACATACTATTGAACTCTATTTATATTATTTATATTTAAAACTCGAACAAAATTTTCGGTGGAATATGAGGTTTTAATTATTTATATTATCTCCCGAGGATATGTCATAGAAACGAAGAATTTCATCAGTAAACTCAGAAAATTAAAGCAAGCATGGGAAAAAGCATGAACGCAAAATTATACTAAAAAAGTATGAATATCCAAAAGTGGAGTATACAAAATAGTTGATACGTCGATTCAACGTGGACGGAAGAGATTAACCCAGATCGAAGAGTCATGCATGCATGCATGTGCTCAATCTTTTAAATTATTCATCCATACCGTACACGACTTGTAGATATATTCATAGTTATCTACATGTTATATATTATATATAGATATTATATGGAGATCTGAATCAATCTTTGATTCTGATTTAGCATGCATATGCGTCGCGTGATTATCAATGTACATGTATATACTTTTTTTGTTAGTTGCGGGGAAGTTAACGTCATATACATCTTCTTGCCTCTTTTGCATGCGACCAAGAAGATGAAGCACAAGAACATTTATTTGATTTAAATACAGATTGAGCGATGAAATCTGAGGCTTTTTCATACCTCGCTCAGGCGTTGTTGTTGTTATATCCCGTTTCCTCCGAAGAAATTTTTTTTTTTTCTGATATAGTTTGGAACAAGATGATTTCTATTGGTCTCACATGTGATAAATTTAACTATGCAAACATGTTAGTGTGCAAAGTTTAGCAAGAAAGAGACGCAAGACTTTGTCGATATAAATCAAAACCCGTAAACATCACCATCCTCAAAAATCAAAATAATTAATGCAGATTATGCAAGACAGCAAGAGGGAGACTTCTCGCCATACCATACTCGGTAACAGCTCTCTCGTCACACCTTAATGTTTAATTTAGACATTTCCAAACACCTTATGCGTACGTATGCTTACAAGTCACCATTGATCACACACGTTATATACTAAATATGTATATGTCCTTCTAACTGAACTTCTTCTTCAGATTCTCATTAATTACCATTTGTATTCCGACCATCAATTCAAATTACAATCATTTGTCGTAGTCTTTTAAATTTTTGCAATATAATTAAGCTAATACCCCCTCAAAAGTGTTGGGAACGTTTCTTAAGTAGTAGACACTCTCTACGCATCAGCGCATGTTCAATGAGATAGCACACTACAAGAAAACAACTGGTATTATCACCAACAAATCGGTGGAAAAAAAAAATTCAATTTTTCATTTTTTTACGCTGCGCAGCTCGATCGAGAGATATATCCTCGATCAATTTTTTTTAAGCGAGCACCTACAAACCGTTGACATTCTTCAGGGACTATCGTCGTATACTCGTATTCAAACTTGAAAACGTTATATTATTGCTTCGACGGGAGCTAACAGTCTAGAATGTTTTATTTGGATGAGCACTTGAATTCTTTGTTTTTTTAACAACCATAAGAACTTGAATTCAAGTCCAGTTTATGTAGGATGGACTATTGAGAGTAAAAAAAGTATAACTTCTCTTTGACAACTAATGCGACAAATTAACGTAATATATCTTAATTATTAACATAATGGCAACGAAATGTGCACCAAATTATTAATATATTTTAAGTTCTGTATATATATATATATCATCTCGTGCTTTTAAATATGCTTAGAACGTTAAATAGTTTTTAATTATGTAAAGCTATTAAATGGAGGACCAAAACCAACATTTCGTCTTTTGTTTAATTCGCGATCTTCACGCCAAAATAAAAGTCCCGCTGCGTGGGTCCGCTTTAAATGACATCAACATAAATACTAAAAAAGAATACGTTAAGAAGAAAATATTTAAAATAAAATAACATGCATTCCGAATTTTTCATTTTATTTTTTTTTGTGTGGCCAACGCATCCAATAACATTATTGCCATAAAGAAAGTAATGACCATATATTTTTCTTGCAACTTAACACCTAAGAGCATCTCCAACCCCATGCTAAATTTAGCATATATGCTATTTT
>OVBJ01001137.1:0-33357 GCA_900406535.1 Noccaea bulbosa
TGAAATCACTGTACTCCCTGAAGTCGGTCTCACTCCCTGATAAACCAATTTTCCTGCATCCTGCTCAAACACAACTCTACCTCGGTAGCAATCCAGATGAACTCTGTACAAAGACGGCCAGTCCATCCCCAAAATCACGTCATACAGCTCCATCGGACTGATGACCAAATCTGCTGGCATAGACTGCCCNCCTTGACAAAACCCGAACACTCGCCATTGCTACTCTGAATCCCGCTGCTCTCAGCCCGCTCTGGAGTAATGAAGCAGTTAGATGCTTCCGAGTCAAATAAAACGTGAGACTCAAAACCGCCAACTAACAAGGTCCCTACACATTTCCACAAGTGTTGAGAACCTCCTAACTCTATCACAGTAAAATAAAAGAAACTGACAATACCAAAATTCTACATCTAAGAATTTACAAGTCTGAGTCAGATATTTTACTTGTGATCTGGCCTGACTGACTGATCTGGCCCACCTCTCCAGGACTGTACACACGCGGTGCCCCTCCCAACTGCTGCACTGACGCAACCTGGGACACTGGCTGGATCGCCAATGGCTGAACTGCTACCACTGACCTCTGCTGTAACTTGGGACACATCGGCCTGATATGCCCCTGCTCCTTGCAGTAGAAGCACACTGCAGCCTCCCTGAGTGCCGCCCTCTTGGGACAAGCAGCAACCTTGTGATCCAAGTCTCCACAACTAAAACACGCCCCTGAACTCTGGCTACTAGCAGAAATCTCATCTGCTCTTCTCTTCTGGCCCTGCGCAGGCTTGGCGCCCCTGCCAAAAGCAGAACTAAAACCTCTGCGCTGCTGCTGATGCTGCTGCTGGCCCCGAGGCTGGGTAGCAGGAACAACTGCAGCTGGCACAACTGCTGAACTCACCGGCTCACGCAAATCCTCCTCAACTGAAGCTTCTAACTCCACTATCTCAGCTCTAGTGTGATACATACCACCTCCGCACTGAGTCCTGATGTTCCTCCGAAGCCCCTGAAGGAACCTCGAAATCAAGGCCCGCTCTCCGACCAACTCACTGCCGAAGTGAACCACCAATCTGCATAACTCTGCATCGTACTCCCGGACTGACCTCTCACCCTGAGTCAATCCCAAAAACCTCAACTGAAGCCTGTCTCGGGCCTCCTGCGGGAAAAACTTGAATTTGAACTCCTCTACGAAGTCAACCCAAGTCCACACCTCCCTCCGGGTCCTAGCAGATGTCCACCACAAATGTGCATCTCCACTAAGGTAATGCACCGCTATCTGTACCTGAAACTGCTCGGGACACTGAACGGACTCGAAGTTCCGCTCCAACCTCTGATGCCACTCATCAGCCTGCTATGGAGTGACACCACCGTCAAACGTCGGCGTGCCAATCCTCTGCATCTCACTCATCATCTCACGATAAAGCGGATGCCCAACATCTGCAGTGCCATGCTGCCCAACAAAACCTGCAGCCTCCTGCTGCTCAACAAAACCGGCACCTGCCTGTGCCCCAGCCGCTGGAGGTGCAATCGGAGCCTGCTGTGGTAACGCCTGCAGAAGACGAGCCAAAATCTGCGTCAGTAGCCCCACTATTAAATCCCCCTGAGCTAGAGCCGCACCCCCACCACCGGGAGCCGCCCCAGCCCCTGCGTCACCACCGACGCCCGTGCCACCACCGGCACCAAAGTTAGCCCCACCGGCCAATGGGACTGACTGAGTAACTGACGCTGTCGCCCCATTCGGAGCCTGACTCTCCGCTGAGGCCTCAGCCTCTGGTATACCACGTCCAGCACCCCGACCCCCACGACCCGCTGCTCCACCACGAGCAACACCACGACCAGCTGCTCCGCGACCAGCTGCATCACGACTAGCTGCAGCCGCACCGCGACTAGCCGCTGCCACACCTCGGCCTCTACCGCGACCACGTCCTCGACGTGCGTCCATCTCGCTGCACTTACACCAAGTACAGAAAAAGAACAAGGTCAGCACACAAACAAAACACAACAAAACACAAACTCCAACTCACTTACCTGTGGAATACTGGAAGGCCGAGAGGATGATACTAGACTACTAACTGACTAACACACTTAATCAATTAAACACATAGTCCAGTTCACCCAACACTAACAGTCCTAAAACGGCTCTGATACCAAAATGAAACAACCAAGCCCTTTTTTTTTTTATCAATTGCGGAAGTTCTCAAAAAGAAAATCAATAAATAATAAAACAAATAACCAGTTCAACAAATGCCAATAACCAATAAAAGAATAAACTCTAGTAACCTAAACACCAGGTTAGCAATAACAAATAACTTAAAACATTAAACCATCCTAACATCCTCATCTTCTCCCGGCCTCATTTCGTGGTTGGACATTCATGTTACCTGCATCACATTGGAATAGAGATGTGTAAGAATTATCATAAATAGTTAGTGAGTGGATCATTCTGCCTACAGGCCATGTACGCCATCACCAGAAAGTACAACACATAATAAACAACAGTAAACATAAGCAGCAATGATCAAAACTCATCAAACTCGTAAAAGCACAACAATGTCGATCGATGCCCAGCTCGGTGTCGACCGACACCTCAAAGGGTGTCGAACGACATTCTGCAACATGGTGTCGATCGATACCACCATGGTGTCGATCGACACCCTCCCGACGAAACAACACCAAAAGCAACGAATCAACGCAGATTTCACATGAAAACACAATCTACGGGTTTTCAACGCCCGTAAACGAATCAAAACATCAAAAAAGACATGAACAACTCAAGAACACAGCATAAACTCAATAACTCAAGAAATCTCTGGTGATAAACGGACCTACAGTCACGCACTCACCTTGAAACTGGCTGAAAGAGGGAAATGAAGATGAATTAGCAACAAATCTCTCCAAAAACTCCAGAAATCACCTCCCACTCTCTAAATCTCCTCTGAACTTCTCTGAAACTCTGATTTTCTCCAAAAGTGGCTTTCTCACGCGGCCACAAGTGTTTTATTCGAGAAATATGGTTTCCTCCCTTAACCGGCCGAAATTAGACAACTTAAAACAAACCGGTCGATTTTCCTGAAGCTGGTGTCGGTCGACACCACTCGACCCGAACCAACCTCAATTCCAATTCGATCGACTTAAACCAGAATCGAACTCGATAACCGGTGTCGATCGACACACCTTCGGTGTCGATCGACACTAGTGATTTAAAAGCTTTTTACACATTTTCTTCGAAGTGTTTGAACCTTAGACCGACTGTACAACAATCAAACAAGAACATGTACAATCAATCCTAAATTCACACCTCAAAGAGCATATGTAATCCACTCCTGAATCCCTAATGCCGTTCGATACCACTTCTAAAACAACTTTTTGATTCACTGATGTTACATGTAATAACTGTAGAATATAATATCTATAAGTAGTTTGTACCTCTAATAACTGTAGAATATAATATCTACAAATAGTTTATACCTCTAATATATTAAGAATTCGATATCTTCCAAATACTATAAGCTTTACTGTTTGGTAGAATTTGCTCCCAATATACTCTATAGAATACACTATCTTCTGTTAATCGTAGATTTCAAGTTATATGCGAACCACTGACATCTACCTTTCATAGTTTGTGTGTCCTACGTATTACATTCTACATATAATTTTTTTTAGCTAAATGATTGCATGCGCCTAATGCGCGTGTGTATGATAAGCTTTAGTGATTTACAGGTAAGTTTCGAATTTAGATTAACCTCTTATCTGGAAGTTATGTTATATATGTATAGGTGATACCCCGCACCTAATGCACGGATTGTGTTAACTTTAATTTTTTTTTCAAAATGTAGATTATGGTTCAGTGGGTATGTTTTTAATATTATTTTGAGATTAATATATGTTTTTTAATTTCTTTTATTATTTTCACTATTTATTTAAAATATTGTCTTTATTTTTAGATAAAATGTGAGTAGTCATTGATTTATAGTGTATTATTTATTCTTGGTTGTTTAACACTTGCAAATATTTATGTTAGTAGTTTTCAAAAGTTTAGAAGGGCATATGATTCAATTAAATTTAAGATTTTTAAACTAAATGTTAAAAAAATGTAGCAAAGGTAAACATTTTTAAAAATACATAACTAAGCACTGAAAAACAAAATAGTAATATCCATTACATATTTCACTCAAAATATTTGTGTTGGAGGTTTTTATGCCAAAATTATTATTCTGCTAAGTTTTCACTGAAACTTAAATCTTCAAATTTATTACCAACAATTTTTATTTTTTTACAACATCTTTATTTTCCTTTTCAATAATAATTGCATTAAATAATTGTAAAAACATTCCTATGAAATGTATAATAACTGGGATTTAAATGAAAAGTTATCTCAATGCAATATTAACCATTTAAATCAAATATACAAACATTGAATAGCCATCAAACCAAATACTTCCAAATGCAAAAATTTGTGTTATTCTTTTCTAAAACTACATCAATGCAATGGTCTTTATCGGAGAAAAATGTATTATCTGTGATAGAAAATATAAAATAAAGAGGACTAATTGAATTCAATGACAAATTACAATCATAAAAAGAAAAAAAAATCATGTGGGGTGAGGGAGGGAGGGGATAATACAAGACAAACTATATTGATAATGAAAAAAAGAAAGGAAACAAATTTGCCAGCTACACGAAGTATAGGCCACGGCATCAGCATGCTCAAACATCTGAACAAATTTAATGTATGCCTAGCTACATGAAGTATACGTTTCGCATGATCACATATATGAACTATATGTGGTTATGCAGCCAGCCACACAACCATACAATTAATACAAGAAAATATTATATTACATCTTTTAAATAGCATCATAAATATAAATAATATTAATTTAAATATTTACTGATAAATGATACAAAATATATATTTTTAAGTCACTTATAAAATTTGATATATTTATTAGCTTATTCTACAAAATTTTAATAAAATTGATACAAATCTATATCATTTTACATCATTTTTGAAAATTGAAAAAAAAAATAATTGATGTAAAATGATATAGATTTGTATCAATTTTATTAAAGTGATGTGGAATATGTTAATATCAACATCAGTTTTTATAAGTGATGTTAAAAAATATATTGTGTATCATTTATCACTAAATCATATAAATAACATCATTTATATAACAAATTTTAATTTAAATTAATTTATATTGTTGATATTAATATTAAATTTGATCTATGATTTAAATATTGTTAATTTTTATCATTTTGTAAGTGATACTAATATAAGTTTTTTTTATACAAATGATACCAATTTAAGATTTCATTTTCATTACTGATATTAAATTAACAAAATTTAATATTTAAATTAGAATAAATTGATATTAATATTAAATTATTAAATTAGTATTGTTTTCGTTTTTACTACTGATATTTAATATTTAATATTAACATTACCGATATCAGTTTAATATTTTGTTTTTATAAAATGAAATGATATTAATTCACTTAAATAATATCATTTCTATAAATAATATTAATTTAATTATTTAATGATAAATGATACAAAATAATATTTATAATATCACTTATAAAAGCTGATGTTTTTATTAAATTATTACATATCACTTTAATAAAATTTATACAAATCCTTATCAGTTTACATCATCTATATTTCATATCAATTTTTAAAAATGATGTAATCTGATTTATATTTATATCAAAGAATTTAAAATTATATAGAATAAGTTAATAAAAATATCTGTTTTTATAAGTGATTTTAAATATATATTTTGTATCATTTATCAATAAGTAATTTAAATTAATATTATTTATATTTATGATGCTATTTAAGTGATATAATATACCATTTTTCTTGTAATAATTTTATGGTTGTGTGGCAAACCTTAATTAACTGGAACACTTACCACACATAAAAAGACACCACAATAACAAACATTAGTAATCATTAATCAATAGATTTGGAATTAAAAGTCAAACTGTTTCTGCAAATTTTAACCAGTTCGCATGTACAGTAAACGGAATGACGAAGGAGAAGATATCTTATTAATCAATCGAATATCGAGCTACAATTAATCTCTCTATTGATCAACTTAAGAGAATATCGTCTATCGTTCATCGTCTATCAATCATTGTAGGTTGCTCCTCATAGGTCACTCTTCGTAGATCGACCATCATAGGTTTCTTATCGTAGATAGGCCCTCGTAGGTTGTTCATCGTAGCTACACCCTTGTAGGCCATAGGTTGTTCATCGTAGCTCGACCCTCGTGGGTTTCTCGTCATAGGTCAGTCGTTCGTCGTAAGTCGACCCTCGTAGGTCGTTAATTCGTTGTAGGTTGATCTAGAACCAAGCCCTATCAAAGTGTGGTCGATTGTCTTAGTTGAGTTCTTCGTCGCTGCTGTTTCGGAGGCGACGAGAATAGCTATTAGGGTTTTCTATGCTCTTTGTATGTTGTTGGTCGGTCAATCATGCTATGTTGATTGTCTTTGGTCGATCGTCGTTTGGTACCTTTAGCACCATCGACGATCTCTATCAGTGACTATAGGGGTTGACGATGGTCTTATTGGTGTTTTGCAGCATGGTGATGGCTTCGTCAGTGCTTTGAGGTATTGATGTTGATCTCGTCAGTGCTCTGTGGCAATGACGAGATAATAGCCTATGGGACTTCTTCTTAGACTGTGTGATGCTCCTTTCAAAACCTGCGAGAGTATATCCCTTAGGGTTCTTAAGAACGTCCCTCTCTTGTCCTTGTTGAAGGACCTCTTATTTATATATGTATGTCAATTTTAACCCTTATTGGGTTGGGCATAGACGGCGATAGTAACATTCTATTTCTATTAAGAGTTGGGAGGTATGTCGGTCGGTTAATCTTCTTAGTCTTCTTTTAATTAAGAGCTTACGTCGGTCGCTCTTCATAATTTCCTTTTCGGAGGTACGTCGGTCCTTTGTATAATTACAACAAAGTATACAAGGCTATTGGTTGTTGCTAGACCATTAATGAATATCGCCAGTCGTACCTCGCTATAGAGGTATGTCGATACTTAAGGCCTTTTAGATGAATTGAGGTAGGATCGACTGGTCGCCATGGTCGTCAGTCGGTCATATCTCCAGCTTATAATAGAGTTTAAGGATTGACCAGTTAGTGAATTTATTTCACCCAACATAACCCGTTGGAAAGCTGAGTTTGTCATTCACGTAGATTTGATCAATATGACGTTATGTTTTTCCAAAGTTCCTAACAATATCTGCATCATCAAAAAAATAATAAACCATTAGATATTTATGAGGGAAAATAAACACACAGAAACTTGTAAATGAAAGCTCAACCTTGTGTTCTTGTGTGAATCGATTGTGACAATATCTTTGTTTATATAGATGAGTGAAAAATACTCTAGAAGCTTCTTTATGTTTATCAAAAAGGAAAATCCGTAATTATGATAAATTCAGCATTCAATATTATTATTATTAACTAGTAGACGATCCGCGCATCTGCGTGGTGGTGTGTTGTGTTTTCATCGAGAATACTAAATAATATTAACAAATAATAGATTTTAACAAATAATAGTGAAATAAACATATTTAACGCGTAAAAGAAAATTATTCACTCTGTATAATTTATTTAACCCGTAAAATAAAATTATTCAACCCGTAAAGAGATATATTGGACCCGCAAAAAATATATAACCCATAGAAAAAAATTATACAATCCATAAAAAAGTAACCAACATGTGTCAAAAAAATCATTCAGTAAAATAAACATATTCACCCATCAAAGAAAATTATTCCATCCGTAGAACTTAATCAACCTGTAAAATAAAATTATTCAATCCGTAAAAGGATATTATTGAATCCGCAAAAGAAAATTATTCAACCCGTAGGAAAATTATTCAATCCGTAAAATATTATCCAACATGTGTCAAAAAATTATTCAGTGAAACAAACATATTTAACCCATAAAAATAAATTATTCAATTCGTATACCTTATTCAGTCCATAAAATAAAATTATACAACCCGTAAAAGGATATTATTGAACCCGCAAAAAAAATATTTAACTCGTGGAAAACAATATTCAATTCGCAAAAAAATTAGTCCAACTTTGGCAAAAAATTATTCAGTGAAATAAATATTTTTAACCCGTAAAAGAAAATTATGTAATTCGTATAAATTTAATAACTTGTTGAACCCATTAAGCCCGTGAAATTTATTCAACCTGTGGAAGTAAATTATTAAATTCATAAAAGAGAAAACACAATAAAATAGTTGATAAACATGTTAATAATAATAATAATAATTTAATAATAATTATTAAATTTTTTGGAATGTTTTGGGCTTTTAAATATATTTCCATTTTTTCGTAAAATTTATTCAACCTGTGAAAGTAAATTATTAAATTCGTAAAAGAAAAAAAAACACAATAATAATAGTTGATGAACATGTTAATAATAATAATAATTTAATAATAATTATTAAATTTTTCAGATTTTTTTGGGGTTTTTAAATATATTTCTATTTTTTTCGACCCAATCAATTAACATATTCAATTTCTGATTTGACTGAACCATCGGTTTGTTTTAAGTTATTATTTTTGTATCCAAACAGTTTTATCTCTTATTCTTGTACCCAAACAGTTTTTTTCTCTTATTCTTGTATCCAAACATTAGAATGTACTTCTCAATAGTAGTATAGATTGCATACATTTTTTAGGAATATTCGTTCGATAAACTATTCTTTCAGAGTTTAATCTTAATTGCTCGACAAAGATTGCGTTTATTAGGTATTTAGCTTTAAATGTTTATATATTCTTACCAAAATTCGAAAGTTTTATTTAATTCTTTTTTTTTTAAACATTCAAAAAATGAAAATGGATCAACAGGACCCGCGCTATATTTTCCTGGATCCAAACTTGGTCAACATTTTAAAGTAAACGAGTCGTAGTAGGATCCGCATATTTAAATAAAAAATATCTTGTTTGGCAATATATTTAGTATAATAAAATAAATGAAAAATAAAAAATATCTAAAAACTATGGACTCGCCACGTCAGCTTTTTACTTTCCTCTTTAATATATTGTAGGATTCTATCACCCGCAAAATTAGTGTTTTAATAAAAACAAGTTCTCTACAATCCTTAGTATTCAGGTTTTTACTAGATATTCTACTAAAATAAGTGTCATCTATCTTTTGTAGAAATCATCTTCTACCAAAATCAAGAAAATAATGGTACAAAGTAAAAGAGACAACATCTCAAAAAAATAAAATTATATACTAAAATAATCAAAAGAAAATTTATAGCCAAACCAATCAAGAATTTGAATGGTAAATAAATGTATATTATCTTATAGAAACAAATCGAACTATGTCAACTCTAATGAGGAAAAAAAAAAAACAAGATTACATGATCGGTTCGATTTCACAATTCTGCTATTTTTTGTTTGACAGCTAAAACACCATGTATTTATTAAAAGGTTACAAATCGAGCAGCGGTTGAGGCTACCGGACTTGGCACCAAAGGTTGTACATGGGAAAAAGAGTGACGTCGAGCTCGTGGCTCTTTGGAGAGTGCACACTACAAGAAAATCAGCTCAAAACTACAAATTTAATTGTGGATAAAGTCATTAATTCGTAGCTATTTAGGCGTTAGTCACGAATCGATTTTATAGCTATGAGCTCGTAGCTATCTGTCCATTGTGGCTATTCGCGACTATTGTTTCCACGATTTGCTACAACCAAATTTGTTGCTATAAGCAACGAATAGACACAGTTATATTTGTAACTATATTTACCACCTATTTTAGTTTTGTGATTTTTTCGGGTTATTTCTGATACGAACAGTCTCAGATATAGTTGTGGCTATTTTACAAATTCTATTAAAAAAAAATACAAATTAATTTTATTAAAATTAATAAATTACAAATCACAGTTCTAAATTACAAATATAAAATATATATTTATCTAAAGTTCTACAGTGGACATCATCGACGGGGACGTCATCAGTCAATGGTGGTGGCCATGGAACCGGCGGTGTGTACCGAACCGGCGGTGCGTAAGAAACCGGCAGTGTGTACGGAACCGGCAGTGCGTAAAAAACCGGCGGTGCGTACTAAGCGAGGTGTACGGAGCCCTCAATGAGTGAGCATTACAATGGAGCGGCGACGAGATCTGGTCCATATTTAATAAAGTTAGATCTGAAGAATATGAAGAAGAGAAGGAGCCAAAGGAGAGAAGAAAATGAGGAGGAAGGAGAGGTGAAGACTTACCGTGGATCGAGGACGTTGGTGGCGGCGGCTTTAGAGCATCGGCAATGGAGGCAAAAACTAGATCTCGGCGATTTCTCCATGGGACCAGACAGGCGAAACTTCTGATCTACATTGGTGGCGAGGGAATATGGAAAAAAAAAAAGATTAATCCTGAGAAGAAGTGGAAAGAAAAGAGAAGAAGGAGATGAAGAGCAAAGAAGAAAGGCAAAAAGATCTGAAGTGGGAGGTGAGAGAGAGAAGCGTAAAATAAAAAAAAGAGTAGAGATTAGTGTCCGTTTGATTAAAATTATCAATGGTTGATAATGAAAAAGACATGATCCTTGTCTCTTTGAAGTAACCAATGAAAAGCCAGTATTTATTTTCCACATTTTAAAAATTAAGTTCGTTCTTTATTTTGTGTTTCTTTAGATTAATTTTGCAAGTTACACTAATGTTTAGTAAATTAATGGTAGAAAAACTATATATCTTATATATTTGTAAAGTCATTTGATGATGACATTTCTCATTCATAAGTCATAACTAACCTTTACAAATAGTTATATTTATGGTTTTATTGGTTTGTGTTTGAGTGTAATGTTTAACATTCTTAGTTTAAGGTATAGGATTTAGGTTTAGGATTTGAGATTTGAGGTTTTAAGATTTATGATTTTAAAAAAATTCTTCTATAGAAATCTCTTATAGATAGTGCATTATGGTTTTTGGGTATATATAACTGTTATATATGGTTTTCATTTAGGGTTTAGTGTTTAACATTTTTAAATGATTATATTTGAATATTTTTCTTAAATCTTATAGAATTATTGGAGTAGTCATGAATTGTATACAAAGTTTTGAACAAATATATGTTAAGAAATTACCAACAAAAAAAAAAAATATGGTTTTTATAAGTGTTGTAAATTTTTATTTATGCATATAAGGGTTTAAATATAATGGTTGATTTTAATTTTTTAAATTAATTTATGATTTAATATTTGTGTTTTAGAGTTGAAAGTTTAAGGTTTATAGTTTATGATTTTTACTGTATAAAGTTTGAGGTTTTAGTTTAGCATTGAGGGTTTAAGATTTGAGGTATTGGAAATAGGAGTAAAGCCACGAAAAGCTACATATTAGCCACAACATAGAATATAGCAACAAATAACCACAAACATATTCGACACAAGAAGGTACAAACGGTCGTTATGTTATGTTTTGTAGCGATTATTTTGTTACGAATCATTGACTATATAACCACCAAAATATATGTGTATAATCGTAGCTAACTAGCTACGAATAACCACACCATGTATTTGTAGCTAATTAGCTACAAAATAGATACGCTTTTGCTACAAATTTTCTTTTTTTGAAAAATATATCTATTTCGTGGCTATTAA
Source organism: Noccaea bulbosa (assembly GCA_900406535.1). Classification (NCBI taxonomy): domain Eukaryota; kingdom Viridiplantae; phylum Streptophyta; class Magnoliopsida; order Brassicales; family Brassicaceae; genus Noccaea; species Noccaea bulbosa. The sequence continues at coordinate 11,629 of OVBJ01001137.1, forward strand.
ATTATAGCTACGGAAATGTCGTAGCTAAGTAGTAGATATTAACAGGTTTTGTTGTAGTGGCATCGGCTAGGACATTTTGTGTACGTGGGATAAAAGATAAAATGAAAGAACTAAAAGTATCACGAGTAAGATAAAAATCTTCAAATTCAGAGGCCAAAGAAGGCCAATCTTCATCGTTTCCTATGAGCTTAGCGAGTTGTAGGCAGTCTGTTTCGAACCTCATGGAGGCTAGTCCCATCTGTCTAATCTCTTTCATCGCCCATGTCAGAGCTTCGAGCTCTGCGTGCAGTGGTGATATGACTTGTGAGCGTGCACCCAGTCCCGTAATAGTTATACTTTCCTCAATGTCTAGAGCCATACCAAAGAAAGTATCATCATGGGTCCATGATGCATCTACCTGGCAGCGTGGGAACACGACTTCTCTTGTCTGTGTGTTGGTTTCGGTTGGGGTTGATTAATCTTCTAGGGCCTCTGCGACGCTTTGTGCCGTCAGCCAGGCATCCCTTTCCGCACTAGCTAGGTTGAAAGAAACAAGAGGTGAGACATCTTTGCCGTTGAAAACCCTGTCATTTCTAGCTTTCCATATGTACCACATAATCCATGGATAAACCACGAGATTCTTCTCTGGCACACCGCTTTCTTTTGCACGCCACATGAGATGGTCAAGATTAGTAAACAAAGCACTACACGGGAAAGACCCCGGAATGAATGGGAGATTTGCTAGCGTCCAGAAATGTATAGCAGTTGGGCATTCAAACAATAGATGATTTATTGTTTCATTTGTATCTCCACAACGCGGACATGACCTATCAGTACCACAGTGTCGATCAACGAGTCGGCTTCGGACTGATACACACCCGTTGAGTGCTTGCCAAATAAAGTGCTTTATCTTACGGGGAGCTTTCTCAGCCCATATTTTATTTTTCAGAAGGTATGTGCTGGGTTGAATGCGCTGTTGTGGTGAGAGAGAGCTTTTTTGCTCCATGGCCAGATCGTAGCCCGATTTAACCGTATAATGTCCGGATTTTGTGTACGCCCAACAGAAATCGTCCATGCGGTTTGTTTTGCTTGGTTTGAGGTGGAGAGCTAGTATGATATCTTATGGATCCATGATGTCTGTCATCTTGTCTAGTCTCCACTACTTCGATCGGGGGTCAATCAGGTTAGCTACCATTAAAAGGGGATCTTCATACATACCGCAGTCCAAAAGTGGACTCGGTGGGACACACGGTATCCAGTGATCTGTCCAAACTCGAGTGCTTTCTCCCGTTCCTATTGATTTTCTTAGCCCCGAGCACAAAAGGTTTTTTGCGGCCATGATGCTCGACCATCCATAAGACGGGTTCTTGGATCTCTCTACCTCCAGCGGAGATGTGTTCCTATAATATCTGCCTTTTAAAACACGCGCCAAAAGAGATGACGGAAAGTGGATAAGTCTCCAAAGTTGCTTCGCAAGTAATGCAAGATTGAAGTTTTTGAGGTCTCGGAAGCCTAGACCACCTTTCTCAAGGGGGACACAGATTTTATCCCATGCTATCCAATGGACTCCGCAGCTGTCTTGTTTATTACTCCACTAGAAGTTGGCAATAGCACTCTGCAGCTTTTTTATAATCCCCTGTGGAAGGAAGAAGCAAGACATAACGTACGTAGGTAGAGCTTGAGCTACTGATTTGATGAGGAATTCTTTACCCCCCTTTGAGAGCAGCTTAGACGACCATGAATTTACACGTTTACTCAATCTGTCTTGTATGTAGGCGAAAACCTGTTTCTTAGAGCCCGAGATCTTTTCTGGTATACCTAAATACATTCCCATGCCTCCCTTCTTTGAAATCCCCAATGCATTTTTAAGTGCTATCCTAAGCTCCTGCAGGACTTTACTTCCGAAAAATATTGTTGATTTTGTTGTATTAAGTTGATGCCCCGAAGCAAGTCCATAGCATTTGATTATCTTCATTAGCTCTTCACATTGCAGGACATCCGCCTTAAAGAAGAATAGTCTATCATTGGCAAACAGAATGTGAGAAACCACTGGACATGCTCTAGCTATTTTAAGTCCTGTAAGTCTTCCTTCTTCCTCTGCTCCTCCCAACTGGGCTATAAGGGCTTCAGTCAAAATAACAAACAGAAAAGGAGATAGTGGATCACCTTGTCTAAGGCCCCGAGAGGGTAGTATTTTCCCTTTTGCTATGCCATTTAAGAGAACTTGGTAGGAAACCGATGATATACAAGTGCGGATCCATCTTATCCATGTCTCCGCAAAGCCAATTTTTGACATAAGAGCTTCTAGAAAGTGCCATTCAACTCGATCATAAGCCTTGCTCATGTCTGTCTGATCACAAATATTTTTGACATAAGAGCTTCTACTGATTTGATGAGGAATTCTTTACCCCCCTTTGATTGTTGTACAATTGGTTTAAGGTTCAAACACTTCGAAGAAAACGTGTAAAAAGCCCTTGAATCGCTAGTGTCGATCGACACCGGTTATCGGATTGATTTCCGGTTTAAGTCGATCGAATCGAATTTGTTTGGTCTTGGTCGAGTGGTGTCGACCGACACCAAGAAGTGGTGTCGATCGACACCGGTTATGGTGAAATCGATCGGTTCGATTTAAGTCGGCTGGTTTATCCGGTTTAGGCGAAGGAAGCCCTATTCACGTGATTAAACACTGTGCAGCCGAGTTTTTGGCTCACTTTTCGAGAAAGCAAGTTTCAGAGCAAGAGGAAGGCAATTTTGGGAGATTTCTGAAGTTTCTGGAGTAGATCTGAGCCCTGTTCTATCTCTTTTCTCTGTTTCAGCCAATTTCAAGGTGAGTGCGTGACTGTAGGTCCGTCTCACTGGAGATTTCGTGATTTGTTTGAAGNTGAACCTGGGTGACGATCGACATTGGGGTTGTGTCGATCGACACGAGTTGTTCATTGCGAGTTGCTGTTTATTGTTATTGTTATTGATTTGTTGTCTGATGTATTGTCCATTATTGACGTACATGGCCTGTAAACAGGATGATCCACTCACTGGGTATTTATGATAATACTCACGCAACTCTATTCCAATGTGTTGCAGGTAACAGAAATGTTCTTCCGCGGAAAGAGACCGAGAGAAGAGGCTGAGGAGGAGTTTATGAATTTAGTGTTGACGTTTATCCTTTGGATGATCTTGCATGAAAGTTAGGATGTTAGTTTTCTTTTAATAATGTAGCAAACCTAGTGTTTAGGTTGCTAGTGTCATTTTAATTCTTGGTTTTATTGGTTATTTGTCGAACTCATTTGATTATTTAATTTATTGATTTCTTTCGAGAATTCCGCATTGAGAAAAAAAAAAAAAGATTGGGTGTTTCAGTAACTCCTAGGAGAGTCATCTTGGGCTCTAAGCGGGTCGGCCCGTTGGAGCCGTTTTTGCTCTCTTTGCTCTGCATTCAGACTTGGACATTGCCTTCTTCATGAGAGAGTAGCTTGCATGTGAAGCAATGTCGATGGAGGCCTTCATACGTGAACGTAACGATGCCCGTATCCCCATTAGAAAAACCAACTCTTCGTTCAAATTGAAGGGGTGCATCCGCATTGACAGAAACTTGTATCTTAGCTCTGTTCGCGGCAATCACTATTATAGTTCCCAATGCCTTTCCAATCCCAGTGAAGGTTTCATCATTCCAAAAGTGCACCGGTACTCCCGTAACCTTGACCCATAAAACCATGGTATTGGGGAAGAGATTACTCGTAAATGGTTCCCAACGTTCCAGGGAGAAACTCCAACGATTGAAGTGCCATGGTCGTTTAGCTAAAACCTTCTCCATATCTTCATCCTTATCAAAGTCAAACTGGAATCGTCCGTTACCTAGGTTTTGACCTTGGACTCTCCCTTCAACATCCCAAATATTTTCTTTTGGGAGGAGACTGATAACAGCATCGGGGCTTCTGCCTTCCATGTAGAACATACGACCAATAAGAGTACACTTGAATTTAGCATAGGCGGCCGTCAAGTCACAATCGGGGATCTGAATAAGGTCCTCTTCCATCTCCAGCCTGCGCCTTGTTTGGTTTGAAGATCCATCACGACGAAAATTTCCAGATATGTTACTCATCTCTCGAGAGGATCCTGGAAAAACTTAGCAATACGCTAGAAAGTCGGTTTCGTATTAAACGGCCAGTAAGAGCAGATCTGTAGACAAGCAGCAACAGGACCAGATCTTGTCGACGGGGCAGTAATATGACGCTAGAACCGAATCAACACCTTAGCAAAAGCTAGAATCGACCTAAAACCAATCGTAGCAAAAGCTAGAATCCCAGGAAAAACCTAGTAACACCAAAAAATGGGACTTACGAGAAACACAAAGGCACTACCTCATCGCGCACATGTTCCAGGGGGACAGATCTGGAACCTGTGGGAAAGCGAGACGTTGTAGTGGGAGGGAAATCTCGAGCCGCCAGTTATGAGTTCTAGAGCCTAGGGAGAAGAGAGTCGCCGTTTGAGTAGCCTAAACCCTAGCCAAAACCGACGACAGTATATCCCTTAGGGTTCTTAAGAACGTCCCTCTCTTGTCCTTATTGAAGGACCTCTTATTTATATATGTATGTCAATCTTAACCCTTATTGGGTTGGGCATAGACGTCGGTAGTAAAATTCTATTTCTATTAAGAGTTGGGAGGTATGTCAGTTGGTTGATCTTCTTAGTCTTCTTTTAATTAAGAGCTTACGTCGGTCGCTCTTCCTAATTTTCTTTTAGGAGGTACGTCGGTTCTTTGTATAATTACAAGAAAGTATACAAGGCTATTGGTTGTTGCTAGACCATCAATGAATATCGTCGGTCATACCTCGCTATAGAGATATGTCGATGCTTAAGGCCTTTTAGATGAATTGAGGTAGGATCGACTGGTCGCCATGGTCGTCAGTCGGTCATATCTCCAGCTTATAATAGAGTTTAAGGATTGACCGGTTAGTGAATTTATTTCACCCAACACAAACCGTTGGAAAGCTGAGTTTGTCATTCACGCAGATTTGATCAATATGACGTTATGGTTTTCCAAAGTTTCTAACAATATCTGCATCATCAAAAAAAAATAAACCATTAGATATTTATGAGGGAAAATAAACACACAGAAAGTTGTAAATGAAAGCTAAACCTTGTGTTTTTGTGTGAATCGATTGTGACAATATCTTTGTTTATATAGATGACCGAAAAATACTCTAGAAACTTCTTTATGTTTATCAAAAAAAAGAAATCCGTAATTATGATAAATTCAGCATTCAATATTATTATTATTAATTGCATACATTTTTTACGAATATTCGTTCGATAAAATATTCTTTCAGATTGTAATCTTAATTGTTCGACACAGATTGCGTTGATTAAGTATTTAGCTTTAAATGTTTATATATTCTTACCAAAATTGGAAAGTTTTATTTAATTCCTTTTTTAAAAAAAACATTCAAAAAACGAAAATGGATCAACAGGATCCGCGTTATATTTTCCTGGATCCAAACTTGGTCAACATTTTAAAGTAAACGAGTCGTAGTAGGATCTGTATATTTTTAAAAACAATATCTTGTTTGGCAATATGTTTAGTATAATAAAATAAATGAAAAATAAAAAATCTCTAAAAACTGTGGACTCGCCACATCAGATTTTTACTTTCCTCTTTAATATATTGTAGGATTGTATCACCCGCAAAATTAGTGTTTTAATAAAAACAAGTTCTCTACAATCCTTAGTATTCATGTTTTTACTAGATATTCTACTAAAATAAGTGTCATCTATCTTTTGTAGAAATCATCTTCTACCAAAATCAAGAAAATAATGGTACAAAGTAAAAGAGACAACATCTGAAAAAAATAAAATTACATACTAAAATAATCAAAAGAAAAATTATAGCCAAACCAATCAAGAATTTGAATGGTAAATAAATGTATATTATCTTATAGAAACAAATCGAACTATGCCAACTCTAATGAGGAAAAAAAAAACAAGATTCCATGATCGGTTCGGTTTCACAATTCTGCTATTTAACACTTCGATTTTGTTTAAACTGATTTACCATTCTAACAGTCTTTCTCTTAAGTTCTTGTTTTACTAATTATTTTTAGTTAATGTGAGAGAATGTGTAACATTCGTAAACCAGAGAATCGGATTTTGGACCTGGTGTTGATCGATACAGGCCTTGTATCGCTCGACACCAGGTCCAAAATCCGATTCTCTGGTTTACGAATGTTACACATTCTCTCACATTCGTAACATTCTCTTTTACGAATGTTACGAATGTATCGATCGACACCAGCTTGCAAAATCGATTTCTGGTTCGTTTTAAGTGTCGGTTAGGGCCGGTTTGGATCCGAAAACCCTTTTTGTCGCGAATAAAAGAGAGCAGCCGCTGGGTGTGGCTCGTTTTTCGAGGAAACAAAAAAAAAGAGAAAGGAAAGTGGAGAGTCCTTGAGCAATTAATTTGGAGAATTTCGGGGAGTTTATGAGGCTGATTATTGCTGTTCTTTCTTGTTCATTTCTGTTTTCCTCTTCTCAATCTGAAATCAAAGTGAGTGCGTGACTGTATGCCCGTAATTTGCTAGAGGTGGTTTGATTGATTGAGTTTTGTGATGGTCATGTGGATTTATGTGTGCATTCGTGATAAGTGATCTGATTTGGTGATAACTGTGTGTTTCTGTGCTTTTCCGACGAGTTGGGATTCTTCTCTGTGAGCCGGTGTCGAGCGACACCAAGCTGGTGTCGGTCGATACCAAGATCAAGTGTCTACCGATACCAAGTGGGTGTCGCTTCACACTGTCTGGTTCAATGTCGGTTTAATCGAATTAATTTGGTTAAGAGAATTAATTGAATGGTCTAACCCGGTTTAATATTTTTAATTGATTTAAATAGTTATTTGGTTCGGTTTGATTAACTATTTATGATTTAATAATTAAATAAAATTATTATTTAATTATGAGAATTATTTAATAATGATTAAGAATTATTATGAGAATTATTTTAATTATTGGAGATTAATTTAAAAATGAGAAAGTATTTAATAATTGTGGTAATTATTTAAATATTGTTAAATTGTCTAAAAATTACGTAATTGGCATGTAGACGGTATAATCATCTCACTGAGTATTTATGAAATACTTGCGCATCTTTTTCGCAATGTAATGCAGGTGAAAAAATATGTGATCGCGGAATCAAGACCGAAAAAGAGGATGATAGGGCTATTTTTTATTTATTGGTTTATTTGTTTCTGTTTAAATTTCTAGTTGTGAATCTGGTGTTTTAGGTTGTTAGTATTCATTTAATTATTTGAATTAATTGTTGAACTGATTTATTATTTTATTGAATTATTTATTTAAAAACTTCTGCTGAGTATTGATTTAATTATAAATAAAAAAAAGGTTTGATTATTTCAGAATGTAATTAAAAGTGGCACAGTGAATCTGAATCAAATGATTATTAATTAGAAATGGCATGGGACAAAAGACCTGAACAAAGTTTGTTACTCTGATAAGACTTAAATGCCAGTTTCTTTTTTAATCAGATTAGTTTTGTTTATTTGTTTAATTTCTTTTTTTAATAATAAATTTTTATTATTAAAAATAAAACTTTATCCAATTAACTTGAAGTACAAAATGAATTATGTGCTAAAAAAAAGGTGTAACCGGACAAAGAGCAAATATAAAAAAGTAATGGGACAAAAGAGTTTTTTTTTTGGGTATTTAGCCAATTTTTTCTTTAAAAAAAATGTTATCAATTTTCAAAACTACACATCTAGAGTGTATATTTTCAAAATTATATTTTTACTGAGTAAAAGAACTATAAACCCTAAAATATAAACTCTAAACCCAAAAATCTACATTGAACTCTTAAATTTAAACTCTAAATCCCAAAACATAAATCCTAACTAAAGATTAGTGAACTCAAACTTATATATTAAAATATGGAAAAATTATAGTTTTGAAAATTAACACAGTGTAGTTTTAAAAATTGACATCCCAAAAAATATATTTCTTAAAATTTCTCATTTAAAAATTAATTATTCATTGCTAGAACATATATTCTTATTTTTAGATGTTATTATTAATTGCTAATTATATATATTTTATTTAAAAACTACAAAATGACTCATTTATTTTATGTTTTTCATTACTTTCGAAATAATTATAAATTTTATAATGATTCATGTAATTATCTTTTCAATTAAATATATATTATCTAAACATTAATAGATATATGAATATTTTAATATCTATATAAATCATTATGAAAATAAAATAATTATTAAATTAAAATTGTTTAAAAATTAAAAGACTACTTTACAAATAATAAAATATAATTGTAAAATAGAATACAAAATAAAATTATTGTATAATTAGAATTAAAAATAGTATGATGATATTTTGCAATAGAAAATGCAACTGTGTTAAAGCAGTATATATTTCAAAATAAAATAAGGGAGGGGAGATAAATTTTTATGAATTGTTAAAATTTTCAGAAAATTTTCTTATCAGTTTATAGATTCTAACAATCTTTTCAAAATGTTAGTTATTAGTTTAGTGAATTTAAAGTCTATACAAAATCCGTTGTTATTTAAAAAGTTTGTGTTTTCGAATCTATTAAAATCTTTGATATTGGAACATAGATTTTAAATACTTTAACTCATAAAATAAAATTTCCAAAATACTACATATAACCTTATACACTCTCTCCAAATCTAACATAAATTTAACAATTTTCTTAACTTTTAAAATTAATCAACTATTTACAAATTCATCTCCCAATAATCCTCCTAAATTGTCAAATATAGATTAGGCTCTTACTATAAAGATGTTATAATCAATTTTTTTTTTTTTTTTTTGTTATTTCACATTATTTGATGTGTCGTAATTTCAGTGTAAGAGCTTAGCAGTTTCTTTTTCTCTCTGTTCTTTTCTTCTTCTTCTGGATTTTAAGCAGAACCCCCTTCACTTCACATTATTATCTTTTTAACTTGCAACTGTAAATGTTATTTCGAAATTTCAGACTCATTTTAACATTTTACTCTCTGAAATATTGTTGCCATTGAAACTTGTGTTAATGCCTACTCACAAGAGAAACCACTAAGTTTCTCATCTGAATAAGATTAAAAGAAATAAAGCGAGGAAACCTAAACAAACTCTCATCTGGATAAAAAAGGTGAATATGAAATGAAAATAAAGAGAAAAAGAGTGAGAGAGAGAGGTTTCAAGGAGAAGCAGAATGAGGTCGATCAAAGTGAAGAAGCTGTGCAGCACACTTGGGACAGTCTTCAACGAGCTTAGGAACCATGAAGTACATGAAACAAGCTTTGCATCCAGCAACCACAAGCACATCTTCTTCTTCCTCTTCTTCTTCTTCTTCTTCTTCTTCTTCCTCTTTCTGGTTCTCTCTTGATGATGGAGATGACTCTGATGAAGACTCTTCGCTGTCGTAATATGAGCTATCTTCTTCTGAGCACACAGTTCCATAAGATTCTCCACTGTCATTATCTGCATTCATTATCACCCTTCTTGGATCCTCTTTCACTTTCATTCCGTTTTTCCAGTTTATGTAGTAAATCTCTCCTGTCTAAACACACACACACATAGAAAAAAACCACACCTCCAGATTTCAGTCATAAAGTAAGAAACTTAATTAACTCCTTTTGAAATAAAGTTTTTGCTTTTCTTACTTAGTACTCTACTTTCATATGCTCTCAAGTTGTGTTAGACAAAAAAACATTGGTCCTAGATCTATATATATATAAGCAAATGACCATGTACTTTTATATGTATGTTTCTGGTAGTGGGCATCATTTCTCAGACATATATCATTGAACAAGAAAGAAAATAAAATAAAAGAAAAAACATTTGTTTGTTTGTTTAGAAGAATCATATCAGGGAGATGAAAGATTAGCTGAAAAAGCATCAAATAGCTATAAATATTTCTTTCTATTTTTTTTTGTATTTATACAAAAGTTAAAATCCCAGAACTTTGTTTCATGGTCAAGCTTTTTTCCATTTAAAATTTCTGCAAAAGATATAAAAGCCTCAAACCAAAGCCCTATGAGCAAATGTTTATACGGCTTCTGAAGCAATAAATGCATCACAAGGAAACAAGAAAGCATTAATTAAAAAAAAAGGAAAAATTTCTCCCCCAATGTACAAGGAAAAATGCATTTAATGCAATCGAAAATACGAAAACGACACGAGGTCGAAGTTTCTGCAGTGATTAATTTAACCTAGAAACCAATAGAAAAAAAAAAAAAAGGAAGACGAATCTGGAGTCTCATTTGTTTTTGTTTTACCTTGAGATCAAGACACTGTTCCCAGTGACAAGGAAGAGATAAGTGAGAATTGAGCTCCAATGTTCTATCTGAGATCGGAGGATTATGTTCGTTGCTCTCTTCCATTGTCGACGACGATCTCTCAAACCCATCACCGACTTTTATTTTCCGATCACTCAGAGAGCAATTCTGCATCGATTTCTCCAGAGATTTCGTTATCGTCTCCATGTTTGGTGCCTTCATCTTTTTTATTTCCCCTCAAAGACGCACAAGCAAGGAGAGAGGAAACAAAAAGAGATTATTGAGTCAGAAAACAACAAAAAAACAGAGTGAAGGGTAATCTCGGAAATTTCTCGGGTGTTGGTTGAAAACTACACGCGCCGTGTGAGGGAGAAGCGCGTGGGGATATTTGGGTAAGAGAGAAGTGGGCCCGTAACTGTCAGACACAAAGTGACTACAGAGGCTCGCGCGCTTTGTCTCACGTCCGTGTTACCGAGTTAGTTGAAAACCGTATCAAACCATTCGATACACGCGCGGGGCTAGGTGCGTGAGGGTTAGCTTGCGCGTGTTGTATTGGTTAGTGGCCGGCTTGAGAGGAGAGAATAAAAGTTTAAATCTTGGGAAGTGGTTAAAGTAGCAAACCTGAGAATATATATATATTTATTTTTTGTTTAGGAAGAAGGAAAACCTCTGTAAAATTAAAATATTATTTACGTAGATATCGAAAAGAATGCCGGAACTTACCTTTCTTCTGTTATTTCGTTTTCTTTTCACCCTTGACATCTTACAAAATTACATGCATAACCATAGCTCACAATAACATAGTTGAATGTTTTTTTTTTAATTACAAAAAAGTTCCACAATATTGGTTTCGACGACACTCAACGGCACTCAATCTTGTAACTTAAGGTGTTTTTCCAGTTAAGCTAAGTCCACTTGGTAACAGTTCAAAATTACACCAAACATAGTTCAAAATTACATTGACAAATGCTCCATTGGGTCTTTTTGTTTAAAGGTTAATCTTATTGTGAAGTTGGAACGCTTTACAAAGGTAGATGATGAAAATTTCGAAGGGTTTGATGTTTGGTGCATACATGAAAACTCAAAAGGAAACAGGATGATATTTCCGGGAAAACATGACAATACGACAATAAGTATTAACCTCGAAAATTAAATGAATCTGGCCATGAGATGGCAATTTCAAATAGCCGAGTCTAATCATGCAATATGATGCGTGGAGCAAAATAATTGAAGAACATATATTTTTATTTTAGAAAATTAAAGTCAACCAAATTATAAAAGAAAGTAAAGGCAAAATGTCAACATTTGAGCTAAAGCCTTTTTTTTGCGTGGATAGAAGCTCTCGACCTTTAGCTGCAATTATTAAATTTCTGAAATTTTTGTTTATTGATGTCTCATTTCACAAAACTTTTAAATAAAGTGATAAAAAAAACATCACGTCAAAATGAAAATAAAAAAAGTCAAGACCATCACCATGTTCCGACGATCATTTCTAGTATAGTACACAAAGAAATGAAAAAGATCATGAGAAAAGAAAGTCGGTAAATGAAATGTTCTCCACCTAGACTATTCAAGACCATGTGATATTTACGATATACTAGGCGCAAACACCAAAACATGCTATCTTTTGTATTGTGTGGTTAAATTAGGTGCAAGTATGTTAAAGCGAAAAATAATAATAGTATATATATGTATGTTAAGTATGTACAACCTGAACTAGCATAATAACTGCTATTATTGAACTGGTAAAAAAAACACTTACCATGAGATGTCCATAGTACATACGTACATACACACATGCAAAGATAGCTAATTACCTTTTTTATATACAAAAATACAAAAAAAGAAGATAGAGAAGGGAATTGAGATAATAAAAAAAAGAAGAGAATATATACTATTTATTTACAAGGAAGGGAATAAAGGTATTGTCTGGAGGAAAATGATGTATCCGTAAATTTGCTCAAGTCAGAGAAAGAAAAAGATGGAAAAGAGTGAAGATAGTGAAAAAGAGAAGTGCAAGGGAATCTGTCGGAAGTGTAGAAAGGGAAAGCGACGAACCAGTCCAATCCAGTGTTGTTCTTTTTTCCCTAGAGAAAAGATTTTGCATTTACTAAATAATATTTATTTTTAAATATAAATAGTATTTGGCTCGTAAAAGGTTTATTATTATTAGTTGGAGTAAAATACAGAAAGAGAGACAATGGGGCCTGAGAAGGGAATCTCTGAGCAGAGACAAAGATGTTTCAGATCGATAAGACGTCAAAGTGTGTCTGTGACTCTGTATGTATTGTGGGTCTCTCTCTACTCTCCTCTCCTTCTTTATCGTAACCAAATACCATTTTTGCATTCTTTTAGTTCGGATATTTTTTTTCAAAAACCCAATTGAAATACATGATTTGATTGGCAAATATTTATTGGTAAGAAGTATGCCATTTTCCTTTTAATAATTACTGCACAAACAATATTTACTAATGAAACTCTTTAACAAAAATAAAATAAAATACCACTTATCATAACTTACAAATTTAGGATCATTAAAAAACTTATGATAATAAAGTAATAGGAATAAAATGTTCCAATAGTCTAATATAGGATGATAACATGTGTTAACAGATAATTTACATATTTACTATTCACTTATTCACTTATTTACAAATCTTGAATAATTTACAAATTTAGGATAATAACGTCATAAGAAATTTTTTTTTCCAATAGTCTAATTTTAGGATGATGACATACGTTAACACATATTAATTTTCAGCTATGTATATTTTATAAATCTTTATAAATCCTACTACATTTCTCTTGTTCATGATTCAGAGACGAAGATGTCATTACGATTGAGAAATTTGCTTTGTTAAGTATATATATATGCAAAACTTTTATAAATTTTGTAAGTTTGGGTTTCAAAGACTTACAACAATTCAACGATGCCCTCCTAGTAAAGATAAGCTGGCGTATTATCACTCAACCCACATGTCTCCTAGCAAGAGTGGTGCTGAACAAATATTGTCACGACACAAGTTTCATGGACTGCGAACCACCTAATTCAGCATTTACACGGATGGAGATGAATTTGTACAGGGAAGGACCTCCTGAAACCCCACTTAGAGAAAGCCATAGGAGATGGCAAATTGACAAACATATGTGACAGAACCGTGGCTATCTCTTGATCAGCAACGTAGACCGATGGGACCCCCTCCTGAAAACTCCAAAGATGTGCTACAAGCAAGCCTCATATCACCTACAACAGAAGAATGGAATAGCGAGGCTATTAGATCCATCATACCATAAAGACGAAATCCTCGAAATAAGAACAAGCAAATCGGGAGCGAAAGACAAGGTAATTTGGGCTACACACAGAATACGGAACATACACAGCAAAGTCGGACTACTAGGAAGGGATAAGAGCAGATGAGGAAGCAAGAGCAGCGGCAGGAGACATAGAGATTGAAGGAGAACAAGAGCACAAGAATAGATGTTTCAGTTGGAATGTAGAAATATGGAGATTAAATGCAGGCCAAAAACCATAGTTGTTCCTGTGGAAAGCAATGCATAATGTGGCTCTAGCGGTGGGAGAAAATCTTAGAGCCAGGAACATCAACACATCGATCAGATGCCCACACTGTGGAGAAGCTGAGACAACACTTTATCTGCTATTTATTTAGCTGCGATTTTGCCTTGACGTCAAGGTTTCGAAACTTGTTCCCTGCATACACCCAGTTGAAACACGCTTAATACAAAATGTGAGAAAGGGGATTGAAGAAACACGCGGGCTCATTTGCTTACCTCCATCACGGGAATTGGAACGGAGACAGATGCCAATGTGTTTTAGCGAAGAATGCTTTAGCTACTCTCGTCAAGGACCGGTTTAATTTCTAAATGAAATTCAAAAAAAGAAAAAGCTTTATAAATCCAATGGAAGTTTACAAATGATGGTGATAGAGAAATTTCTGTTACACCATCAATGAAGTTTCTAGCACACAAAATGTCCAACAATGTTGATACTGCTGGTGTTCCCAATTCTGATCGGCATCTTGTATTCTTGTTGGAGATGAGGTAATTACCTAAACTGTTGTTGCAGATATGGGATTTTAACTTGGGACTGTCCAAGTGTCCAGGAATCATGAGGACCCTAGTCTACTCGAGGCTGCTAAAGGCTCTAGTTTTAGAGAGACCCACAAGGTATAAACCATTTCCCATTCTTGCTAAATCAACTGCTGTATATATTTACTACATCCTGGATTAAAATGAGACCAGATGAGTATGTATGTATCTATATCATAATTCAAACTACTGTTTTTGGTATATCCTTGCTGGTGAATTGGGAGACTTATTAGTATAGTATAGCTGGATGATTCCACCCGCTCAACTTCAACCAAGGGACAGGAAACATCTAAGAGCAACAATCTTCTTCCCACTCGACTCCATTGACTTGCAATTCAAGGAACATATTACTATGACTAGTGGTAATAAATCCACAAGATTGGCAGCGGAAACAAATGCTGAGCTAGAGCGGATGGCACAGAACAGACAATGCAATGCAGCGGTATAAAGAAAAGAAGAAGACACTGAGGTAAAATTGTTTCTAGTCTTATTTAATTTCCTTTTTGCAATCCTAAACCCTAGCTAATACGTAACTGCTTTACAGATATGATAAAACCATAAGATATGAAACGAGGAAAGCCAAAGCGGACACCAGATTGCGTATTAGGGGGCAGATTTGTGAAAGCTACAGATCCTTAAGTCTCTCTCTCTCCACGTTAGGTTTAAATGTTAGATCATGTAAGTTTGGAACTTTTGTTTGTCTAATATACCTACCTTGTAAAATGTAAATGATCGATATTCAGCTGTATGATGTGGTGCTTTTGTCTCTTTTTTGTTTGATTCGGTCGTTCTTGTCTCTGTATCCTTCAAACTGCTTTTCTTAACATTCCAGAAGAAAAGTTAATGAAGAAAGTGGTAAACTTTGGAGAATCTGATTATCTAGCACAAACAAAGATGACTTATTCCACAATGCTGAATAATTTAGAGAAACTTGTCGAAATTTTCATGAGTGAAAATAAGGTAGGTGAAAATGAAAATTTGAGACGCACAATACATAGCTAATCCAGTAAGAAAGGAATCTGTCACCTCATTAGAATCCGTGGCTTAGACGAGAGAGTATACGTCACTTGTGATCAGTAAATTTGGTGCCAAAACTGGATCAATAATTTGGTGATAGAGCTGAATATCATATCATAAAAGCAAACGCAAGAACACACCCAAAAGCTTCTTTCAAGTACCAACTTTTAACTGAGCAAATTCTACCATCAAAAGGTCGTTGGGAGAGAGAGAGACTCGAGACATTAATTTGTAAATTAAAGAATACCAAAATTCTTCAGCAATTATTTATAAATGTTTGCCTCTCTGTTTTATTTTTTATTTTTTGGGTGCCATCATTCTCAAAACAAAACGGGAGGAATATTTACATATCTGTACCTAGACTATAAGAAATGCCTTCTTCCTCCTATATAGCTTTTAGGTAGCTACAAACATCTTGCACCTTTACGACCTCCTCTGCATTTCACCCATTAGAACGAACATCAGAACAATTACGGATTTTACACTTAAATGGAACAGAACAAAAAGAAAAGAAAAAAGAAAAAATAAATTACCACCTTCCTAATCCTAGTCCCAATTGCAAAATACATTTCCATATAGGACGGAAATTTTTTATCAGAGATCAAAAAAGGACAATATACCTCCCCATCTCTACTTAAACTTGACACACATGATCACTTAATTATTCTAAAACGGTAAAACTAAAAGACAAGAGAAAGGAGTGTCAGAATTTATGGTGTACCTCTTGTTTAGACATTGTTAAATGGTCCGCACGGTCGGGAAGAGCCGATGGTGGTGGCTGGATCAATGACATTGGGGTTAAAGGAGGCGAGGCAGTGCCTAACTTATCAGTAGAAGTAGAACCCAGACTCGTCTTAGACATATCTAACTCTGCTGCTCTAAGGTTGCTAGTAGGTATAGAGAAGCTACGAGTGATTGCAGGTGGTATCGGGAGAGGGGATGCTGAATTTGAAATTGGAGCTTTCCTGAGCAATTCGCTCTTCGAAACCAAAGGAGCTGAGTATCCAAACGCCCTTGAGGACTTAGTGGAGCTGCTTGGTGGTGGTCTGGGAAGCTCATGAAGCTCGCTTATTTTTGGGGTTGAGACAAAAGTAGGAGAAGCAGTTGGAGATGATGACGACACTTTTGGTAACTTAGAAAGTGAATTCCTTGGGATTGGACCCGAGTATAAGTGAGGTGTTGCAGAGAGAGGCTTGTTAGGTAACGGTTTACTTGTTATTGGACCAGAAAAGGACCGTCTCTTGAGAGTCCCAAGACGAGAGTACAAGGGTCTATCTACTAAAGGCGGAGGCAACCGATTCTTGTTGCTCTCTCTCAGGACTTGTTCTTTCAAGGATGCCATTGATTTAGAAGAAACCTTTGCAGGTCCACGAGCTTCCAGTGGCGATGAAAACCAGATCTGTTTTGTAATTGCCTTTGAAGGATTAGATGAAGCCACGCTGTTTTTACCTGGACTCGTAGTAGATGAGGGACTTCTTGTTGTTTCGCCAGGTGTTGGCAATGCGTAAGTGCTGAATTTCCGTGTCAGAGACGATCGCATTCGTAACAGTTTCTCTGAAGGAGGAATTGTGTGATTCTCGGGAAAAAGCGGTGCTGATTGGGTCCCTATCCTAACATCTCTTCTATAAGAAAGAGACTTCCTGTAGTTTACTTCCGCATATTCCTGTTCAAAAAACAGAGATAGATAAGGCTGGTAACAAAGTCATGCAAATTGAAATAATTTAGGTGTTTTCATTGTAAATATATGAATTCTTCGAACAGTGAGCATCCTGAGAATTTTTATGAGTCAATTCAGAGGAGAAGTAGAGAAAATAGGATCTTACCTGCGCAGTATCTGGTCTTGCAACTAGTGGAAGTGTGATGTCTGACTGACCCAACTGCATGCATTAGGGGAACAATTTTTAACGAAAACAGGTTTTGAAAATAATAATAATAGCGGCAGATTTAAATTACTCAAGACTGATAATTTTAATAATTTTCAACCGATTCTACTATAAATGACATTAGTCCTCCCTACAAGGAAGTGGTTTGGAAAAATAAAAACAGGGTCATGTAGAGATATGCCCTTTCTGCTCGTAAAGGAGTTTAAAATGCTTTCCTTACTGAGCATTTCCAATTTATCAGCCTCGTTATAATTAGCTAGCGATCATCAAAACTACTAACATAGATAAACAGGAACTATCATCAGAAACGTAAACATATGAAAACAATCACCTCTGAGGAGACAGCAGCTGAAGAATCCGCGTCTTGGTCCTTGCCATTCACTCTATCTTCAAAACTCAACTCTCCATCATCATTCACCTCAGACCCATTGTCCTCGTTGTTTTCTATTTCATCATCCCCATCATCATCTTCTAATCCGCTGAAATGGTAATCAATATGTTGCGACTCGGATACCAGCTGTACATGCGGCTCTACTTCTTCAAGCGAATTAAGAGCCTTCTTGAAAAAGCATAGCTGCGGAAACACACAAAAAAAGGTAACATCAACACGGTGCTCGGGTGTGAAACAGAAGGACCAAAAACAGCTCAAGATGAAAACCTGTGCTGCATGGTGCCGTGCTGCCTGAGTCAAAAGACTACGTGTTTGCCCTTGTTTCAGGGATTTCAAACGGAAAACAAATAAAGTTGTCTCGTTATCATATTCCTCATGAGCTTCTTGTAGTTGCTGCGTCGAAAACATTTCTCCTTTCCCACCCTTAGACCACCCTTTCTCTCTCTGTCTTGTAAGCATGCCTTCATAAACATTCCTGAAAGGTAAAAGGTTCCATGATTAGAAGACTTTTCGTCCACTAACATGAGAGGAAATTTAGATAAGAAGAGATCATTTAATAACCAAGGAATGGTATTCCCAATTAGAGACCAATCAGTTTTCTGAATCATTCCCCAACAAAATTAACGTATCTCTATAAATTGAACAAATATTGGCATTCACCTTCAACATTAACTTTTTTTTTTTTTTTTTTTGAAATCATATTAAGATACTGGATATAGTAATTTAGTTATCCATATCACAAATAGGTGTTTAGAAATTAGAAATGAAAAAGAAGGCAAGGCAAGGCAAGAACAACCTTTTCTCATCACAAAGCCGCTTCATTTCCTACATCACCATTAAAACACAATACAATCGTCACTTGAAAGGGCTAAATCAGCAAGCAGGAGCAATTCTGACCATTGCCGAAAGTAAAATAGATATAGATTCCAAATAAACAAACCTCAACTATGCGGAGTTCATTAAGAAGCGACTCTGAGGGGATTGTGATTGTTTGGAATATATGAGACCGCTGAATCAACAACATAAACAGTTTATTGATTTTTTGGTGGTTAGACAAAGGAAAACTAGCTTGAAAATTATTGAAATCAGGCTGTATCAGAACTCAAAAACTCACATATTTATCAACAAGTTTTTGCAGTTCGAACTGCAATTTTCCCAGCATAATCAACACTCTACCTACATAAGAACAAGAGGATCATAATGTTACTTTTTCAGATGCACATTGTACAAATCGAAGCAACAGAAAAGAGAAATAATGTTATGTGAAGAAATTGGAAAGAGGATTAATGCACACAAACTGTCGGTTTCAAGTGTTTAAACATTAACAAGAAAGATAATAGAATGCATATAGGGAATCTGCTTGTCAAACTTACCACTTTCTTCATCATCATTTAGAGCAGTTTTCTCAAGAAGACAAGCGCCTAGTTCTCGCAAAGATTCGGAAAATTCTGCAAGCAAACGAAATCTGCAAACGATAAGAATACATATTTATTAACAGGAAGATGCTAATCTCCATATATTCGGATGCAAAAGGTTACTTATATAGATAAAATTCAAGCACTACTGCTAAATTTCAGGTCGCTACACAGTTCAAATACAGACCTATACGTTTGAATCAGCACAATGAGAGTGCAACAGTGCAAGTATTAGAGCTAAACTGAGGAACAAATCCAATTAAAAAAACAAACACCATTATATGAAGTTGTTGGTAACCAAAGCAAAAGGAAACAATAGATTACCATATGCACTATTGGCAGTAGCAGCCGCAGCAGAGAGCAAGCTATCATAGCAATCTCTCATGTCCTGCACGTCCTGCAAAAATCACAGACGAACTACACATTGTGAGACCATACGTAAAACAGAGAGCACGAAATAGAAAAACTCAAAAGCCAAAGCACCCTCCATTTCGTTCGTCAAGTGAAGAACATGATCCAAATTAACCAGTTGGAGAACAAAAAGGTACAGAGCAAAACAGGGACGCTCCAGATCCACCACCAACTAACACAGATACTTTCGTGAATTCGACATCTGAATCATCACCATTTCCTAAATCGTTGCCACTAAGCTTAAATTGGCAGCTAATTCACGTAGAGCGATGAACATCCGACGAATAGAAGAGACATACGATGAATAGCTAGCAACGAGATATTGAAGCGAATCCAAATTCGAATTGGGGAGAGAGAGAGAGATAGGCACCTGAGAAGCCTGGGCCAGCTCGTCCTTCTGAACCAGAGCTCGAAGATCTCTCCGGTCTTTAGAATCATGCTTGTGAAGCACCCCTCGCAACCGTCGGAGAGAAGTTTTCATGGCCGGAAACCGCTATTTTACGGCGAATCAAGGACTTCGAAAATGACGACGACAAAAAACGGGCCGAGTAGATGATCGCTTCGTCTCCTTCTCTAACTACGACATTTGAAGAACGTGAGAGAAAAACCTAATAATGGCAGGAAAAATCAAACCAGGGGAAACAAAAAAAAAAAAAATCGAAAGGAAAGAAAAGCGTTTGTTTAGAGGAAAAGGAAACTTGATCCTTGACTTCGTCGTCTCTTTCATTCTTTTTCGTCCTTTTATCAAATTTTCTTTTCATATTAATTATTTACGTCGTTGATATTTACGTCAGCAAGTGTAATTAATGATGGTAGCACATGGTAATGTCTTGAGTTATTGAATAGTTACACACTAGGATACTCGTGCGGTGCGATGTTGCAGTTTTGTGAAGAAAAACTAATATTTTATTTCCTAAAAAATTTAACCCTATAATATATTAGGTCATATTACTGTATCACCATATGTTATATTTTCATGAAGAAAAACCTAAAAATATTGATAAATAATCGATTTTACAAACCTCCACATTTTTCTCAAACTCCTACAAATTTTTTCTAATTCTGAGAGAGTTTAAAGATTCTACTACACAACCCGACCGAAAAGCTCGAATTGTATTCGAACCAAAATTTTTTAAAATCCGAATGGTTTTTGTAACTCTAAACTTGAAAACCCAAATTTAAAAAAACTTTAGAAATTCAAAAAATTCAGAGAAAACGAACCAAACCCTAAACTGCACAACAATGCAGTGCGGGATTATGTTTTTGTTTTTTGGTTTTTTTTTGTAACATGTGTTAATTTTAGTGTTCAAGAATTATTTGTTTTTGGTTGTGTTGTATTTTTTTGTTAAAATTGTCAAATATGTTTGTTAATTTGAAACTGTATTTTTGTATAAAATAACTAAAATTGTAACATCTGTGAACCAGAAGTTGTTTTAGAAGTGGTATCGGATGACATTAGGGATTTATGAGTGGATTACATATGCTTTTTGGAGTGTGAATTTAGGATTGATTGTATATGTTCTTGTTTGATTGTTGTACAGTCGGTTTAAGGTTCAAACACTTCGAAGAAAATATGTAAAAAGCTCTTAAATCACTAATGTCGATCAACACCAAAGATGGTGTCGATCGACACCGGTTATGGAGTTGATTTCCGGTTTAAGTCGATCGATTTGGAAATTGAGTTGTTTGGTCGAGGGTGTCGACCGACACCAAGGAGTGGTGTCGATCGACACCGGTTATGGGAAATTCGGCCTGTTTGATTCAAGTCAGCTGGTTTTGTCTGGTTTGGGCGAAGAAGCCTTATTTCTCGAATAAAACACTGGACATCCGCGTTTTGGTTGAGTTTTCGAGGAGAAAAAGTTCAGAGGCGATTTTGAGAGATTGGAGGCGAATTTCTGAGTTTCTGGAGCAGATCTGTTGTAGTTCTTCCTCGTTTCATCTCCTCTGTCTCTTTCAACCCTTTTCAAGGTGAGTGCGTGACTGTAGGTCCGTTCTTCACAAGAGATTTCGTGGTTTTGTGTTTATAGATGTGTTCTTGAGCTGTTCTTCGTGTATTGTTGGAGTTTGATTCACTTTGGGGCGTCGAAAACCCTAAATCGTGTTTATCTGTGAATTTGGTGTTGGTTCGTAGCGTTTGGTTTCGTGGTGTCGGGGGAGTGTCGAGCGACACCATTCTTGGTATCGGTCGACACTGAGGTTCGTGTCGAGCGACACCCTTTGTGGTGTCGATCG
>OVBJ01001138.1:0-33347 GCA_900406535.1 Noccaea bulbosa
ATTTGTTTTATACTTGATTATCAATAACACGTAATTAATTAAAACTGATGATCTTTTTAACTTAAACTTGCCACATGTCACTTCACAATTGGTGGAGTGACTTGTGCTTTAGTATATTAGGGATTAGTGATTTACAATCATGAAGCTTTTTCCTCTAAAGTAATCATTGTCAAAGGTTATTTTCAGACACAGCAACTATGTAGAGGAAAAAAAAAATGTAGAGAAATTCTAACTAATTTTGGCTCCTTTTCCTCGTGGAATATCGAACTCTCAAAATAATTGTAGTTACATTGTCAATGATAAAACATTCCCTTCTACGTAACCCAAGAAAAAAAAAAAAGAAGAGAAAAACATGGTTCTGATTCTACAAAAAAACAGACACACGAATACCAAAAGGTCCAAAACCAACAAGCAAAAGAATCAATTCTATCAAATTTCCACCTCTCTTCTATCACATTGTCCTCGCTCCTCACTAAGGTTTCAGATAAGCGACCGGACCTGCCGGCTGCCGTCTAGTTCAACAAACTTCTCACCAGGTCTCAGAGATAGACACTCCTCTCATGAGGCAGCTTACAAGCCAACCCATTCAGCCGATACCGGGATTCTGCTTAATTAAGCTTGGTTCTCTCTGAAGAAGCGGTGACCAGGGAAATTATTTGACATAGGAATATGTGATTGTCGTGTTATTTAGTGTATAGAACTTGTTTGAGATAGAAAAATAAAAAAAACTGATTATATGTAGAAAATTATAAATGATTTACGACATGTTATGAAGATTTACCTTTTTAAAATATATACAATTATACATACAGACATTGTTAATATGTTATCAGAATTTTCCAAGTTAAGGAATGTGAATATTTTATATTTTTCTTATGTTATACATACAGACATTGTTAATATGTGAATTATACATACAGACATTGTTAATATGTTATTTTTCGAAAAACAAAGTCTTTTAATGGGCTTCGTAAAAATGCGGCACGTGTTCCACAAGTTTCATAGGTTTTCTTTTTTTCTTTTCGTTTAGGATAAACTCATAAACTCCACGGTGTTTTGCAAATCTTTTAGTTTAGATTCCCCATAGCGGTAGGAAAGGTCTCGCTCGTCTTATAAATAGGTCTCACAGACTACTCCATATCTAAAACTTGTGGAGTTGATTTCTCGGGTCAATCATTATCATCCAGACTTTGTTTCTCTTGTTACGACCATTATCGTCCAAGTGTTTAATTATCTTTTATATTGCTATAATATTGCAAGAGATGGAGACAATGGAAGCGATCGTGTTATCTTACTGGTTTTTCCTTGGAGTACTCGGGTATTTCTACGGATTCGTCCATCACTTTTCTTTGTATTATTTCAAAGACGAAGAAGGGGAAGACATTGAACCAGGAGATGATGACTATTGTTGCCCCATCTGTCATGAAGAAGTCAGAGCTTTCTCCGACATTCTCCGTACATCAAAGTGCGAACTTATTCGATCCAAATTCTCCCAACTCAAAAATTTTACTCAATAGTAGATTTTTTCTTTGTTCCTTTTCTTCTTCTCTTGTATATTTTTATCGATTTACTTTTAAAATATTGGAACTTTTTTGATAAAATAAAATATTGGAACTTTGGAAAGTATAATTTTTACTTCAGTTTATCGATTTAATAGTATAGAGATATTCATGGAGCTGGTAGATCCAGAGAATGGATATAACTATATAAGGCAAAAGGAAAACTAATATATCTCATAAATTATGGCTGGGAGACGCATGATGGATGCAAATGTCAAGATATAAATTATGTTATTCACGTTTGGTTTTTTATTTTTTAGGTAAATTTTTTATTCATAATTGATAGTAATAAAAAAATTATGAGATTAAAAATTAAGGTGTACGTAAGGCTTGATTTACCTAGAAAAATGAAAAAGAAAATTAATTGTGAATAACAAATTTTACCTACCCCTTTATTTTCTCTGAATTTTGTGTTCTTTTTCCGAAAACATAAATTACTATATAATGAGTGGGCTTCGTAATAAATGGGCCAATGAGGCGGTAGGGCACTAATGCAGCCCACGTTTTCAAGAAGTCATAGTCTTCATAGGTTTTGTTTTTGTTTTGCAATTCTTTTGGATTATTCAAGTCAAGAGTTAGGAAAGGTCTCGCCCAATAAATAGGACTCGTTTGGTGTTGTTTAGATTCATCTTCTGCTATTACTTCTCCGACGCGTATCCTCCTCCACTCTGCTTTAATTTCAGTCCTACTCTCTCGTAACTTTTGGTAAGTTTCTATACCGTCTCAGTTTTCCTGGTAATTCTTTATTTTTTTTCTTACTCTAGCTAGATAGATCATTCTCGGTGCAACAATTCATGGTTAATCAGAGTGGGTTAATTAGGTTTGTAAATTAATTCAGGAATAATGTTATATTTTTCGAGAACAATTAGGTTTCTTTTTTTCATCGCTAGAAGCAGGGACGTATGGAGGTGACGTCGGAGGTGTTGAAGCTTGCCGTTTTTGTGATCGGCATTCCACTGGTCATACTCCTTTGTTTGCTATGGTCCGTTATATACGAAGGTCGTGAGCTAGCTCTACAATACGAGCAGATGAAATTATCGCCACATGCCAGAAACTGCATATGCAGCCGTAACGGCAACCGCTGTCCCGCCTATCTTGAGGATCTCACGGCACTCGAGAATACACTTGATAAGTCCAAGTGCAAGCATATTAGATCTATCTTTGCTGATTTTAAGCATGAGCCATAGATTTTTTATATACACTCAGAAGTTTACTAAATATTTTCTTTGATGTCTTCCCCTTTTAATTGAAGATACTTTTTCTAGTTTTTGTCCTTTTTAATTTATTTAATTCCCTAATTTAGCTGAGAAATGGGCATAAGAAACACCAATAATCTTGTTCTTATATTCTGCAATGTTCCCGCCAAATAAAATCCGATTTACAATTTGGTTTCAAACAACCATATTGGAAAAGAAAACTTGGCTCTTTTGCTTCTATTTCTTCATAGCAAAACTAAAACCAAAACAATATATTGCAATAACAGTAATACTAAAATACCAGTAATATTGAAATACATGATAAGAACAAATGGTGCGGGTGTTTTCAATGTAAATTTTTATTGAATAGGGACATCATTTTTGATATTATGTTGAGATTAATATATGTTTTTTATAATATAATGAGGTATATATATTGTTAATGTTGTTGGGTAAAAATATCTAGTTTTGTATTTTTCAATAACGTACAAATACTTGTTTATAGATTTATGGTATATTATTTTATCTCGGTTGTTTCATATTTTCAAAATATTTATGTGCTTTGTTTCCAAAAGTTTAAAAAATGCATATGGTTCAGTTAAATTTAAAAGAATTTTAGAATAAATGCTAAGACAATTTAGCAAAGGAAAACATTCTTTAAAATGCAATATTCATTACATATTTCACCAAAAATATTTGTGTTGAAAACCATATTTTCATGCCAAAAATCTGATTCTGCTAATTTTTCACAAAAACTTAAATCTGTAAATTTTCTACCAACATATTTTACATTGAAAAATTATTTCCAAATTGTTTTCCCCAAAATACGATTGCACAAATTTTCCGTTTGAAAATTTTATATCGACCACTATTTAAAATAAAATATCCCAAAATGTCATACTACAAATTTCTTTTCCAACAATTGTGTAACAGAAAATGATTCCAAAAATATTTCTTCAAAATAGTTTAAATTGGCCATAAAACAATTAATTTTTTAAAACCTTTTTACAAAAAAAATACTAGAAAATTAGCCAACGCAAACAGTTTTTATAAAGCATGATCAGAAATCGAAAAATCAAATAGAAATATCCATTACATATATTTGTGTCTAAAACTTGATTTTAAGGTTTCCATGCCAAATATCTTATTATGCTAATTTTTCATCAAAACTTTAATTTGATTTTTTTTTTATCAACAGTTTTTTATATTATAAATAAAACTACCAAGAAAATTAAAATGAATATATTAGCATAAAGATAATTTAAAATTATTTTCCCCAAAATAATTTCACAAATTTTCAGCCGAAAATATGAATCCACTAATTTTCCATCCTAAATTTTACTTTGAAGACATGGTTTTAAAAATCGAATCTCGAAGACATGTTATATGCAAATTGCCCGTCAAACAATAGTGCATCAAAAACATAATTCCATACAAATTTGCACTAAAAATTGTATTCCTTAAACTTCCCACAAAAAAAAGAGGTAAGTATGTGATATAGATAATTGATTCATCAAAATCTATAATTACTTCTTCATTTCCACTTGGTTGCTTCTAAATAAACTTCATTTCCAGAGATGGAGAATTTTCTATTGTTTTTTTAGATCCTTTGATTAATACAAATGTTCAAAAAATATTAGTTATAAATCTCTTTTGATTGAATTAGACCAAAACTAAATAAAAAATAAAAAAAATCACTTTGTGCAAACACTATTGGTAAACTGATTACTTTCGATCTTTGGGAAGTAAAATAGTAGAATTTTTTTTTGTTATGGAGCCTTTTTTATCATCTTTGTTGTCATAATAATTACAAACAACTTTTCTTTTGCCAGTTTTTCATGAAGATATACGTCAGCTTGGGATCATAACGTGAGTAAGTTCTTCATAAAGACCCTCAATGTCGGTTTTAATGCTTTTCTTTTGGTCAACATATAGCTAAATGAAGATTTAAAAATGAAAAATTATCATTATTTTTACATATATTTACCTCACTTATCACTAAAACACACAGAAATTTAATCAAAGATATACGTCCGCCATTCTTTAGTTGATTGGTTGAAAAGCTGGCTCATTTAAATGACTTCATAGATCAACGTTTTATGAAACTATCCCTGTTCCTGCATAGATCAATGCTCCAAGACCCTAAGAAACATAAAGACGGTCAGATAGATGCAACGACCTAACAGTAAATGGGCAGTTTGCTACGCTGAGAAATGTTGTTGTTAAGTAAAAAAGCTAACTTTCTCGACTAAAGCAGATCTTATGCCAGCAGAAAATTCACTCTCTCCACCACCAAATAATCCAACAGGTCCAGCATACATCACTCTATCAAATGATTCTGAAAGAAAAAAAAGGAAGAATATGTATCAAACCTCAGTATATATGCATGCATACTATTTAAATTCTAACAAATATATAATTAGCATTTATTATGAGATAAGCTTAATCAGCATTGAAATCTTCTTTTTTTCCCTGAAAAAACGTTAGTGCTAGAAAATATGGTAGGAAGAATTATATAGAAAAACGATAAGCTTATTTAGCATTTATTATACTAATTTGCTTAATCATATAAATTAAAATCATATTATACGGTATTAAAAGAAAGGAAGAATCAGGTAATGTGAACTTTAAATATGTTTGGAGTGAAGAATCAGTTTTGAGTTAACAGAAACTAATATCTATTTCAAATAACTTGCTTTCAACAAATGAAGTGAGTTAGATATGATCATGAAAACAGTCATTTAACCTCGTCATTTTCTCTTCGTAGTTGCCCTGCGAATTGAGAATATAGATGCTGCACTCTTGCAAGCTTCCTCACTGTTTTTTCGTCGTTTCAGAAAAACCCAGTCACATATGGTCTGCAAAGCAGAAAAGAGAAAATTATTCATAAGACATAATAACAATATATAATATTCTAGGAGAAAACGAAATGGAGAAAACAACCATCTCCAAATGAAACTGAAATAAAACGAAAAAGAGAAAAACAAAGTAATGCAAATTTGAAGTGGTGCTGCAGTTGATTATAAAGTGATCGTACAAAAACGGTAGGTATAGGTTAAATCTATTGCTGTGAAAGATGATTAGACGTTATCCTTGGTAACTCGTTTATATAGAGACAGGTGGTACCAAACAAAATTTAGGGTACGTAATTTTAGAATATTACTCACATAAATTACGCTAGTAAGAACATGGTAACTAATAATCACGTTAATAAGTGGTATATTTTTGATATAATATTTTCATAGCTAAAAATGAATAAAAATAATCAAGCAAAGCAATGCAATTAAAACGTCCATATACACAATAATCATGCACCTTATTTTTCGTCGAAAGTAATTGTGAAGTAGGCGAATTAGGAAAGCAAATCAAACTTGAGGAAGAATATCCACTAATTTTAGAAAGAACCACATTAAATACTTTGATAAAGTCTTGCTGCACAAATTTATCCTTTCGTGGTCAAGAATCGAATTGGTAATTAGATTAGTATGGTTTAAGGTCAAAAGGATCTGCGTTGTTTTTACAATAATTTGGTCGGGTTGGAATTTCTTGTAATCCAAATATCGATTTTCAAAATTGAACAACAAACCGAATGAATTAAATTTGGGGAGATTTGTGAATATACTCCCAAACAAGTGATCATTTGTCCTTATACACTTTTTTCGAGTTTTACCAATTTTGGACTATAATACCCTTTAATATATCTAATAATCATGAAATAAATATTTTTAGAATCCAAAAAAAATAAGAAAATTCAAAATAATAATCTATAAAAATTTTAGCATATTTTTAAATTTTGTTTTTTGAAATTTTATATTCATAAAATAATATAATTATTGGTTCTACCAATTTCAAAATATAAAGTAGAATGTGTTTTCTACTGGTTACTCTGATATCTACGGATGGTAGAACATGTTTTCTAACTTTTATTCATTTGTTTACCAACCGTAGAACATGTTTTCTACGAATTATAATATCTTCTACTAACCGTAGAATTTGTGTTCTACTAGAAATACAGTCGTCTACCATCCCTAGAATGTGTGTTCTACTAAAGACACAATATTCTACATTTCGTAGAATTCGTCTTCTACTAGAATCTGAGAATATATACTAAATATGGTAACTGAATATTGAAAAAAATCTTTTCAAAATCATTTTTTTCCTTTTTTTCTCTTCCAAAAAAGAAAATTATAATTAAAATTGTTAACAAATAATGAAGAAATTATATAGTATATATATTAATAAAAATTAAAATTCTTAAAAATCATTTTTGAAGTTTAAAATTATTTAATATATAAAATGAGTTCTACTTATTTTTTTTAAAAGTAAAATGTGAATTCTATTTTCATATAAAATGGTTCAGATTTTTAGAATTTAAGAAGATTGAATGATACATAAAGAGTTTTGTTGTATATAGTATTATGTATGTTTATATCAATACATAACTTATTATTAAAAAAATGTTTTGCTTTAGAACATGTATTTGATTTTCCAAAAATTATGTTACATCTAAAAAATACAATATTATTAACTCATTTAAATATATATCTTATCATGAAAATAAAAAAGATATAAATTATAAACTCTCAAATCTTAATAATTATATATATTTTTATAAAAATATATAATTAAAATGTTAATATTTAAAGCTTTGAATTCATAATTCCTTTTTAAAATGATAGAAAATCTTTAATTACAATTTTATTTGTGGGGGTCAAAATTGGATTATAATAAAGAAAAAAGAGTAAGTGGACAAATAATGTTTAAAAAGTTTATTAGGACAAAAGAGTAGTTTTTTGTGGGTATTTTGCCAAATTTCTCTTAAATTTGTATGTTTCGATCTGATTTAAGTGATGAAGATCCGCGTGTTTTACCAACAAAGTTGGGTCGGATAATTTTGGTTTAGAAATATCTATTTAGTTAGAATTAAAGAAAACAAAAAATCTTCTTTAATATATGGTAGGATTAAAATATAACCATACAAAATATCTATATATATAAAGTTAAATGAAAATATCACTTGCTCATGGTCGGATCCCACGGTTAAATGAAATATCACTTATTCGGGAGCTTTTCAAGTTTTTCCTAGCTACATAAAAAGAGTTACAAGATTCAAAATCACAATCTATCCCTCTTTTTCCAAAAAAAAAAATGCTTTTCAGATGCTATCCATGTATGTTTCTCAACAAGTTTATCTACTATCACAGAATACTCCTTGTGGAAAGGAGAAAGTTCTCCTGAGAAGTATGCATTCCTCGACATCCAGAATTTCTGCAGCACAAGTGAAAAACTAAGTCCTTGTATTTGTACAGCAAAAAGAAACCGTACCCAAGTTTTCCAAATTTTATAGTCTTGGTGCTTACCAGATAGTCTTAGTTTTCGATATTCAGTTCCACTTCACTCAGCATTCCCTCTTGAAAAAACAGCTGTTTTAAGGCAAATACAAAACATTAACAAGCAGTAGTGCATACGACACTGATAGCACTTTGATAATATAATGCTCTTATAGACAAGAGACAGAAAGAATACCTCATTCCAGCTTCTTTCTCTCAAGCTTTTTTTTCCTGGTCAGTTACAAAACCACTTATTATCAATTTAAGCTCGGCAAGAGACTCATCATGAATCTTAAACATGATATATTGCGAGTCTTGGCCCGCTCAGAGTGGCACTAATTAATTTGACGAGAATTGTAACTGACCGAGTTACAAGAATCCCATACAGCTGCCCCTTTTCACAAACAAAACACAGTTTATATGAGCAATTCATGGATGGTACTTATAAATCTTCATTTGTTCTTTTAGAACAGCATTCATAGTAACCAGTATTTCCGACGCCATAAAACAAACAAGAGATGATAGGCTAACAGTTAACAGTAGTCGCTGGCACAAATCTTTGTTATCAAAAAGGGGTTGCAAGTTCATTGGCACTTAAAAGAGTAAACTAGGCATCAAAAAGGGGTCACTAAGATGTGCTCAGCAGTAGCTATAGAATTCTGGTTCCTAGTTCACTACCAAAGGAAGCAGATGATGAAACATGCTCACAACTTAACCCCAAGGCCACAACAGAAATTTAACTGAATTGACTAGAAAGTCAGTTGAGATGTCGCAAGTTCAGCGGTAGCACACAAGCATTCACGATGAGCATCAAAGCTCAAAGGCTGATTAGGGTAACATAACAAGAGAGCAGATAATTTGGTTTACGCAGGCTCCAAAGTCACGAGGCACAACAAATAAGTGGTCAGCAGCCCATTTGGAGTGAGATCACAAGTGGACGTATCGAACTGGACTGACCGTTGCATATAGATCCCACAGGACAGGATCATCTTCCAACACATCACCGGCACTAGCTAAACATGAGAACAAAACACACACACTGGTGCTACAACAAGCAAGGGGCGATAGATAAGATAAATGACAATCTGTGTAGCTTATTAAAATGAGGATGCAAATCAAAGTAGAAGCTCAAAAAACAAGATATTGGCATGAAAACTGTTTTTAGTTGGCCATCAACAATTCACAGATCCTGATTTACATTTTCCCCAGAATCAATTAGAATCCAGGGCAATGAGTAGAAATGAAAATCCATCATTCGATTCTCAGAGCTCACGACGGATCAGTGAAAAGGGGAAAACAACAACTCGCCTGAAATTCGCTATCCTCGAGACCAAATTAGGAAGATCAAAACCCAGCTCGAAAGTCGAAAACTTCAATTCTATCTCTCCGCGAATTTTAATCGACTACACTTCATTTCATAATTAATTAACCCAATCTTAAATCCCAGAGTGTTTGTCGAGAGAGAGAGAGAAAAAGTCTTTTTGTTTTATTAAATTGATAATTTAGAGTTCCACATGAGAAAACAACCTATCTTCTCTTTAACTCCATCTTCTTGCAAAAACGGCGAGTGCAACGATAATGGCCGTTCCCGCCAAAATCACAAAGAACAGTGCAAGACAACTGATCATCTTTTTACGCTCCCATCTCCCAATAGCTTGCAGGAATATGAACACCGGGACAGCACATGCTATCACCGCAAGCAAATCTTTATTCAACAACCCAGCTACCATTCCGAAAAGACCACCGAAGAAGAAAAGTATGCAAGCAGCCAACGCTTCCTCAATGCAATCTCTCCATGTGCCTCTCTCGAACGCTCTCTGCACAAAGGCTAGTAACGAGCGAGAGAGCATTGCTCCAACGAACGACTGAATCTTCACAATGATGGAGGTCGTCGGCTGGAGCAACACTATAGGCGGTGCAGCCACCGCACCGGCAATTAGGCCTCTGACTACTTTCTTGTTTAGACTCTGGTCAACATCAGCCATTGGTGAGTAATGAGAGGAATGAGGAAATCATTTGAAACGTGAGATTTGCTTGCGATCTCAATATATATAACTTGGGTTTGAAGCAACCCTATTTTATACTTAGCAACCTACTGAAATATCTATCACATTATAATCTTGAGCTCAGGTACTTAAGTAAGTCGCATTATAAACTTGCCCTTTAATATATACTGTAGTATATGACTAGAATTAGACCCCGGAAATTAAAGTATAATGCAAGTGATATTACTCCAATATATATGAGACCGCGTATTTTTGTTTTTCACTAACATGTAACAATTAACAAAGTTGGAAATTTACGAAAGCCTGGTTTCCAAAAAAAATAAAAAAAACAAAGTTGGAAATAGTAGTAGCTAGTAGTTAACCATATATAGAATCTTAGAGAAGTATTACATTGTTGATAAAGAAAACATATTTTGTGTAGTTTCTTAGTAATTGGTGACCAGGTTGTCCAGTTTTTGACGTTTATATGACTTTTTTTTTTTAAGGAGCTTAAAAGAATAATAACAATTCGCAAATGCAAAAAGATGGCTCGAAAATTACAAGTGCGTGTGTGTTCTTCTTTTAGTTTATTTTTTCGCTCGAGTGTGTTCTTCTGCATGTGTTAAACTATTAATTTAACTTCATAATTTCACCAAATTACAGCCATATTTAATCGTCACTACAAGAAATGCGGGAGTTAACGTCGGTTTATTAAAGTCGATTTAAGAAATAACGTTAATTTAAACTAAGTGACGTCGTTTAACATTACAACTTTAAGTAACATGAACTTCTTTCACTTTTTTTTTTTACTGTATCTCTCTTTTCTTTTATTTGTTAATAAAAAAACAAAAGTAAGAAACAAAATTGATATGTCGACATCGATCGATCCCTAAAATCATTTTCTCTTTTTTCTCAAACTTCATCGTCGACCTAAAATCCGTTTCGATCGTCTTCCCTTAAATCATTTTCGATCGTCTTCCCGAAATTTCAAATTGATCAATTGTTGTTCTTCTTCACCGTGCGAATCCTTCTCAATCTTCTCCACCTCCTATGAAATTGTTTAAGGTTTAACTCTGAATCCCTTTAATCTTTTGTTCGAATTCACAATCTCCTCCCAAATAGCAATCTCCTCTCAAATAGCTCGAATTCGTAGGGTTTTGGTACCAATCTCCTCTCAAATAGCTCGAATTCATAGGGTTTCAGTACCAATCTCGTCTCAAATAGCTCGAAATCGTTTTGGCTCTTTGCATGCTTAGTTGTGATTTCGGATCTAGATCATCTCGACTTAGATTTCACTTAGATTTCGATAAATGCTCACTTAGATTTCAAATGAAGTCTTCGATTAGTATGTGTAGCTTAGATTTGAGGATTTGATTGTTGTTTCACAGAAAAGCGTGAATCTATAAGATGACATGTTTGGCCTAGTTGTTTAACCAATTGTTGCTAAGCTGCGGTTATTGTCATTTGTGAAGATTTCATACACCTTGAAATTTTTAAGAGTTAGATAAATGGCTTTTTTTGCTATATAATCAACCTATCATCGTTTTGTTTCTCTGCAGATTCATAAGAACTTGTTGTGTCAAGGTCTGGTGCACATCTAGGAGGAACAGAGTAAGAGTACAAAGAGATGGTTTGGAAAGTAATTCAGGACAACTAGTTGCTTCCATTGTTAACTATTAATTGTTTCCATTTTGATACAGAGAAAATTCTAACATTGGAAAGAGTTTGTGGAAATACAATTCACTGATGAGAGAGAGTAATATTAAAAGTCGAAGCGAACTTCATATACCACATGCACTTGGAAAAAAAAGTTTAGTGAAACTGGCTGATGACATTGTAAGTTATAACTTACAAAGTTTAGTGGAAAAAGATAACTTGCTTATCCTGCTGAAAAATATTGCATATATTTATTTCTTAGGAAGAGGAAACAGGCATAGAAACAACTCGAAGTGAACTTTTTATTGCAACACGTTATAGATCAGATGGAAGCTTTATTTGTAACGAAGCAAGAATCTCAGCAGTAAGTTTTTTTGTCTCTTTGACACTACATATTTAGATTTCATAAGTTCTTAAAACAACAGTTTTCTTTCTTTTCTCGTGGTTATTTGTAGGATAAGCTGAAACAAGTAAGGTTCCATTCAAGGTGAAGCACATGATGCATATGAACAAGTGTTTGGTCCTGAAAATCCGGGACGAGTTCGATGTGTAGGACGTGGCCCGACACCTTCCAAGTATTTTTCTAATTTGGAAATCACTTCATCTACTGCTGAGATAGTATATTTGAAGGCTCGGGTGAAAGATTTTGAAGGAATACTTGAAACCGTGACTAATATGGAAAGCACCTCATCTACTGCTGAGATGATACATTTGAAGGCCCAACTGAAAGATCTTTAAGATAAATTAGATATTGTGACTAATGCTGTTTGTAAACTTGAGAAATTCCAGGTAATTTCCTTACGGTCTTTGGGTCATTTGCATGTTTAACATTTCATGGCCTAATGATTTTTCTTTTACAGGTGAGTGCAGGAGTTGAGAACCAAAAGTTTAAAATGAATGTTCATCAATCATCTAGTGATCAGGTAATAAAAAGTACTTAAACTTTGTGTATGTATCTTCTTCTTAATACTCAAGCTGTGTATATGTATCTTCTGCTTAATACTTTCAGGAAAGTGGCATTTCAAAGACTAGAATTTGAATTTGGATTGCTTGTTCCTCTTGAAACTGGTATGTTGCTCTTTTCCATTATTGCTATGATCTTAATCACTGAAGTTGCTTTACGATAGTGTTACAGAACAATAGCTGAACAGTTAGGTTATCTGATGAACTAGCTAAAGGGTTTTATGGACTAGAGAGTTTGGTTGGTTACATAAACTGATGAATGAAGCATTGTTTGGTTGCTTTACGGTTTTGTTCACAATCAAAACACTTAGTTTTGTTCTGGTTTTGGATATATCTTGTTCATTTCTGATTTTAGGTCAATTTTGTTGCCTTTGGTTGCTTATTTCAGGTCAAAGAATTGTGTTATTTGGCTTCCAGTGGTCAGATATGAGAAGAAGATTTGGTGAATTCTTATACCATATGGTCAGATATGAGAAGAAGATTTGGTGAATACTTATACCATATTTTTACTTTTATCATGAACAAGAATGATATTGTATGGATTATGACAACTATTTGTTGATTATTATTATAAAAAATCTGTGTAATTCATTGTGGGTTTAAATTTAATTTTAGTTATACAATAATTTTAACGTTACTTAGTAAATGATTTAAAGTCACTTTGATAGAAAGCTATAAAAGTAACGTTAGTTAAGTAATGTTAAAGTTAGAGTGATTTTTTAAAGTAACTCAAGTTAGTGTGTTTTTTTTAAAGTGACTCTAACAAAATTAGCGTTAGGGAATGTTAAGTTACTTTAACAAATGACTCCAAGTTATTAAAGTCACTTTGAAAATGACGTTAAGCATGGAAAAAAATAACGTTAACTCCCGTGTTTCTTGTAGTGCGTACAGATCCAAGGTTTGTGATCGTAACAATAAAATATTTTACAAATATTGTTTGGTGAATGTCTTTACAACCCAATTTTTTCCATGGGTTTTTCTGAGTCATATCTCCGGGGACCGGGTGTATCAGGGCGGATCTAGAAAAACATTTTAGTCGGTGGCACAACTATATTACTAAACGGAAATAAAATATATATTTATACATAATATTTATAAAAAAGCAATAATTTGCAAGAAAATTAGAACAAAAAATAAAAGAAAAAAATATTAGTAATATAGATGATGAATTACATTTAAAATGTCAAGTTAGCAAGTAAGTGTTAACTATAATACTATAATATTATTTGGATTAGTGGTATATATATCTACATATAATTACATAAAAAAAACAAAAAAAATTAGTAGGGGGCACGTGACCCCGTTCCCCTCTTACCTGCGTCCGTCCCTGGTATGTATGTATTTAAATTAGTTTCGAATTTGTGTATCTTCACATCCTGCATGTTTTAAAGGATTTAATGGAAGAGAAAAGTTTGAAAGATGTAGAGAATTGTTATTTGGTGGAAAATAGAGATGTATCAGTATCACCGTAAAAAGAGATGATTCACAACATAAAGAAAAATGATTCTCTTGTGAGGAGAATAGCAAGAGGCTCAAACTCGATGACAAAGTTCGGTGACCAAAAAACCATCGCTTCACTCGGGCTGTATTTAAATAAAATACAATACTCGATGCTTCGCTTAGGCCTCTTGTTCTTGTTCCTATGATCGAAGTAGTACAAAGACAATATGCATTAACTTTGATTTTCTAAATTGTTTTCTCCCCTTGTGATTCCGTCAATTTGGAACTGAAAGAAACAAAAATAATAATTAACTTCAAAGGAAATATCAATGATGGTGAAAAAACTTCTATTTAAATGGATCAATGAATACAACAAAGCAATAAGAACCAAGAAAAGAGCAAACTAAAACAGAATTAGAGGAGAACTTATATGAAGTTGGAAAAAATTATTACCATGAACTCATAAATATAAATTTAGAGAGAGAGAGATACGGTAAATTGTAGAGATCACTGTATATATGAAAACAGAAAATGAATCGATGAAGAATACAATAGAGAGGGAGAGAGAATAGTGAAAACAAAAAATTGATTGAGCGTTATATAGAAGATGAAAAAGGTTTAGAATCTTGACATGTAAGTTATAATAGGAACAGTTTTAGAAATCATGGGTGAGAGATCCTGGTGGTTTTAAACAGTTTACGATTTTCTTATATTTGCCCACTAAACTTACTTTTTTTTTGTTCTGATTTGACACAATGTCAACTTTTTATTGGTTGAGTGACTTGTGATTTAGTTTATTAGGGATAGATGATGAAGCATTTTTCCTTCAACATAACAAAACAAAAAGGGTTCATGATTCTACAAAACACAGACACAAAAGATTAAAAAAAAAAAACAACCAATCAATTCTATCAAATCCCACTTCTCATCTATCACATTTGTCCTCACCAAGGTTTCAGATCAGCGACCGGTCCTGAGGTCCAGTTCAACAGTTTCTCACCTGGTCGCAGATACACACTCCTCTCATGAGGCAGCTTACGAGCCAACCCATTCAACACTTGATGAAACGCATCCCCTGGTTGAGCCGGTTGCGGGAACAGCATCGCCTGTTTCATGGACGGGTTTGCCAACAACCTCTGTTTCCTCAATATAACCTCCGGTGGGATCGAAGTGAGTATTGTGTCCAGGTAAGGAACATCCTTCTCATCCACAAACACACCAATATCTTCCCAAGGGATCGCATCCGCAAAAGGTAGCACGATGTCGTCTGCTATAATCACAGGGATGCAACCGAAGA
Organism: Noccaea bulbosa; assembly: GCA_900406535.1. Lineage (NCBI taxonomy): Eukaryota > Viridiplantae > Streptophyta > Magnoliopsida > Brassicales > Brassicaceae > Noccaea > Noccaea bulbosa. Next base: position 15,427 of record OVBJ01001138.1, read on the forward strand.
TCACGGCTTCAACCAGTCTTGGACTCCATGGGGCCCATCCAAGTGGACATAAGCAGAAGATTGCTCTCTGCATGTCCTCATAATATGTTGTTGGGTGCTCTGTGGAGATGTCGAACAGTGGATTGTCCTTGAAGTTTTCCCATACGGCTGCTCTAGCGCCCCTGTGTCCATTTTGACAAACGATACATTTTATCACCGATGGTAACAAGTCTATGAATCTTGATCTGTAACACGGCTTAGCATTCTGAGCAAATTACCTCGCATAGTAACCACCCTCGGGGTCATTTCCCACGTCGTAAAACAATCCTCTGAAATAAACGAAGATGGATCGAGGAGTTTTCTCGGGGATCAAGTGTGACTGCATCTTCTGTGGTGGAGCATACGGAGGCACAGTGATTGAACCCTCTTTTAAGCAAACATGATTCCTCTGTCCAAATGTTTGCACCAGTGTAGCCCGTTGGAGCAAGGTTAGTATTCCTCTTCCTATTGCCTTCTCTTCCTGCAACAGTCAAACACAAACCAGAGATGAGCGTGTATCACTTAAGATAGGCTAACAGTAGTCGCTGGCACAAATCTTTTCTGTCACTGCTGAGGATAACAATTTATGCGGTATCAAAAGGGGTTGCAAGTTGATTGTCTTTGAAAGAGTAAACTAGTAACTATGGGGGCACTGAGATCCACTGAACACTAGCAAGTGACTATGGGGGCACTAAGATCTGCTGAACACTAGCTATAGAATTCTGGTTCCAAAGGAAGTACAGGGTAACATGATGAAACATGCTCACAACTCAACCCCAAGGCCACAGCATATATTATATGTCTACCAATTGCAAACAACAGAAAATTCAACTAAAATGACTAGAATGTCAGTTAATATGTTGTATGAAACAAGATTTCTTCACAGCTTCCAGTACTAGAGAAAGTTTAGTGAGCAAGTTCAACAGTAGCACACAATCATTAATTCACGATGAGCATCGAAGTTATAGATGATGCAAAGGCTAATTAGGGTAAGTGCGTAACATAACAAGAGATCATTCAAGAGCAGATTGTTAGGCTTACTTGATAATGGAAGCAGGCTCCAAAGTCATGAGGCACAACAAAGAAGTGGTCAGCTCCTTCCGTGCGATTCCAGTATGGCCAGTTGGAAGCAATGAGCTGAATGGCACTTCTCATCATTCGGGGAGATTTAAAGGGCAGAGGAAGCCCGTTTGGAGTGAGATCACAAGTGGTGTACACAGGGACGTAGAACCAATCAGCTTCCTCCGGGTTAAGTGTACGAACCGGACTAGACAAGAGAAAGCGCTGCATATAGATCTCAGCAGCAAACATGTGGGTGAGACATCTTGGGTCCTTTTGAAGTATCTTCTTGTTGTATTTGCTTGGAAGCTCGTAAACAAAGACTTTCAGCCTTCCCACGGGATCATCTTCCAACACATCACCAGCACTACCTAAACATCAGAGAGAACGCAAAATTGAAGTTAAAGATCAAAATGACAAGATAGTGGATCGGATCATTTTGAGGCATGGCTATTGTTTCTTGTTGGCCATCAACAGTTTACAAATCAATATGCATCCTGATTTACATTATTCCCAGATTCATTTAGGATCCAACGCAATGAGTGAAAACGAAAATCAATCACAGAAGACTTCGACCAAAAAAAAAACCTAGTCTTCATTCGATTCGCAGACTAAGTGATGAACACACAGCTCACTAAAGCTTAATCCAAGTAAAAGTAGGGAAAATCAGTCATTCAATAAACCCCGAGATTAACAAGCATCTCTGCATGAATCGATAGAAACTCACCTGAAATTCGCTCGGTTGGTTGACTTCGACTCAGACGGAAAGCAGAAATCGTCGAGACGGTAAGGTTACAAACGAGGAAGATCAAAACCCAGCTCGAACACTTCATTTCCATCTCTCAGAAAATTAGCTTCCTCGCAATGATCAAAATCCAGATTACTGGAAGGAGACTTACGGTATGTAGAAGAAGAAGAAGAGAAAAATTTGAAATGTCAGAAGACGAAGTTGCTAAAATAGAAAATTGTCGAGATTGTGACTTTGAAACTGGAACAAAATAAAAAAAAATTCGGTACCGATTCCTAGATCACGCCCAGAATTGAGAGCGAGAGAACATCGAATTTCATTTGAAGATGCGAAGAGAGGAGGAAGAAAGTCGAACAAGATTCGCGCGACGCTTATTTAATGCGATTTGTCTTTCGCAAAGCAAAATGACAGAGAAGTCGCTGAGGGTGATGAGCAGTCAACGTCAGACATATTTTTAGTAATTCGTTCTAAACAAAATAAAATTAACTGATTAAATCTGAGATAGACTGTAATGGACTGGGCGAGCTCTAGGCCCATTTCTAGTTTTCGTGGCCCCTGGCGATAGTTTTGGTTATCTTACCGAATTAATTTTCACTAACGTGTGCAGTGACACCGTGGCTGCAAATAGTTAACACACACCCCCCCAAAAAATCCAATGTAATTCTCTTCCATATCTTCTAAACATTCATCATCTATGGTGGTGAATTTAAAAAATGTTACTCTAACAAGATAGAAAGATTAGAGGAAAAAAGTCCGATTCCACTCAATTTATTCGTCATCCATCATTGTTTCTTTCATGCTTCGTATTTCTCAGTCACCACCATTTGCACCTTTTACGAGTGGTCTGTTTTCCATATGAAGCAGCAAGCATAGACATATCTGTTTTTGTAAGTATAGTAAGAAAACATGTGATGAAACCATAAGATTTCTTAGAGCGGGACAAAGACCACAAAGAGGTGAAAATGAACATATGTTTACTATAAATCTATTTTGTGTTCTTGATTTTCCGCATTCAATACACTTCTATAAAATAAAATAAAATAATACTGAGGAATAGGAAAGTAATAGTGTATATGGCTTTAGAGCACATTATTCAATCTTTTCAGGATTCCTTATAACTCCAACAGTTAAATAACAGTGGTAACAACAGTATTAAAGTCGCAAGTCGCAATGATAAACATGATGATATATCATAATATAAGTATAGTATGTATATATGTAGTAATAATGCTTCAAATCAATTAATGAAATTAAAAGAAATGGAAATGAGAGAAAGGACAAAAGAAAAGGTAAGAAGAAAAAACATCTGAGGGACTGATAAGGAGAGAGGAGGATAGAGGAGGTGTGAGAGTCTGAGAGAGACAGTCAAATATAACAGACTGAGCATTAAAATGGCAGACTCTCAGAACTTCGATTTGACCTGTCGTTTCCTCATTGGCTAACTTTCCATAAAGTTTTCTTATCGGCTCCTTTTCTCTTTCAAACGGCTTTGTTTTGTCCTTTTTCTTATTCTTTGTGTTCACTGTTTATTGGCAAGGCTTACTTAACTAGGATTGTTCACTCTACTTTCTGGTTTTTATTTTTCTTAGGATCGTATAGATTATGATTAAGAGCGTATTTTACAGTTATGATTTTACCAAACATTTTTTTTTTTTTACATTTCGTGGGGAATCTATTTTACGGATCTACAGGTTGAAGAAGTTATTGTGTAGCCATCCAATATTATGCGATATTTGTTTATCCCTATCACACAAATACCGACAATAAAAAGGAAGTTGTTTATCAAAATGAAACCGCTATAAAGCAATAAAATAACAATGTCATTGCTCAAAAAAATAAAATAACAATGTAGATGTTTGGTATTTATCAGTTTTTAAAAGTTATCTGGTTTTTACCTAAAAGTAATATTTTACTTGTTTTAGGGCATAGGTGTAATTATAAACCAGGGAGATGACAACACGTAAATGGTCGTGGAGGAGATTAGACCCCAAAGTTTGTGGGATTAGATAGACTGAAACACGCTTGACCCCTTCTCCTTCGGTTTGCACTTTGCATTTATTAGCTTTTGTTAATAAAATACTCAGAGCTTTTTTTTTTTAACAAATAAATACTCAGATTTTTTTTTTATCGCATTGCAAACCAAAAACAGTTCCTTTTTCTCATTCACGAGATTTGCGTTCCGACAGGGCTGGATATTTCTTATCATACAAAATTTATTTTGTCTTGTTATAAATTTATTGGTACAATACTATACCTCCCTTTTTTATATAAATAAGAAGTTTACTCTATAATCCATATGGATAATGGATTCATTTGGGTTATGTAAATGACACTACAGGGAAATATAATTTCATATAGCTTCTAGGGTTGCCGCAGTTTAATAGTTTTGTACCATGTCTATACATACGTAGTTTACTTCTGCGAATGATTTCTTACAAATTAAACAGTAAGAGTTTTGGAACAATATTTAAACAAAAAAGGAAAACAATAGTAGAGGATCATCACAGTAAAATTCCTAATCATTTGAAAATCTTACGTGTCAAATTACAAATCGTCATAAACGGAGTAGAGAAAAAGAATGTCGACGAAAGAAAAAGTTTGACTTGTTTAGTCACAACTGTCAATTTCCCAGCAAGACACATATCTTACTTACATATTACAAACGCGCTTTATTGCAAAAACAGCGATATAAAATAATAATATTTTAAAAACCTAGTATTTATTTGCTAGATTCGTTACTGTTGTATATATAGAAGTTGCTCGAGTGGTCATTTTTACAATAAAGCACTCTCCCTCTCAAAAGAGTACAGAAAGAGAAAAGAGTGAAAGAGAGAGAAAGAGATTATGGATCCTGAAGGTTTCATGAGTGGTTTATTCCGATGGAACCCAACGAGGGCAATGGTTCAACAACAACCACCTCCGGTTCCTCCTCCACTGCAGCCATCGCCGGTAACACCGCAGACGGCAGCATTTGGGATGCGACTAGGTGGTTTAGAGGGTTTGTTCGGTGCTTACGGAATACGTTTTTACACGGCGGCGAAGATAGCGGAGCTAGGTTTTACGGCGAGCACGCTAGTGGGTATGAAAGACGAGGAGCTTGAGGATATGATGAATAGTCTCTCTCATATCTTCCGTTGGGAGCTTCTCGTCGGTGAACGGTACGGTATCAAAGCTGCAGTTAGAGCTGAGCGGAGACGATTGCAAGAAGAGGAGGAGGAGGAATCTTCTAGACGCCGTCATTTGCTACTCTCTGCCGCGGGTGATTCCGGCACTCATCACGCTCTTGAAGCTCTCTCCCAAGAAGGTAGAATAATATCAACTAATTTTTTAAATTAAGATCCACACGTTTTATGTACGTGTTGTTAATTACTATCTTTAACTGTCTTAGTTATGATTCAACCAAAAAAAAAAAACATATATATGTTCACCTGACTGATCGATACTTATATATGAATCTTGCCAAGATATATATACTAGCAACTATATATCTGTATGATAGTTTTTCTGGGCTAAAATAGCTGTATCATATTTATGAACAACATTTTATGATTATGCTGTTGTTATAAAATATAGATTGCAATTGTTTGGAGGCTCTCGAGTGTAAGTTCACAATACTACACTTGTCTTAACACGGAAACTCAATTTTGTTAAACTTTAAAAAACTTTTAACAACTCACGTATGTGTGTATAGTAGAGCTATTTGCGTATAGACTATAGAGTATGCAGTTGTTTATAAGACTTAATGCAGGAAGCAGGTACGAGATTAAATCAGAAACTCAAAAAGTACTATGCATAAGTTCTTTTTAATTAAAAAATACGCATAAGTTTATCCTTTACGGAATATTTTTTTGTGTGATTGTGACAAAGTGTATGTAGATGATTGGACAGGGTTATCAGAGGAGCCAGTTCAGCAGCAAGATCAGACAGATGCGGCGGGGAACAACGGCGGAGGAGGAGGCTACTGGGAAGCTGGCCAAGCAAAGATGAAGAAGCAGCAGCAAAGACGCAGAAAGAAACCGATGGTGGCGGCGTCAGGGGAAACCGATGATGACGGCAACGAAGGTGAGGATGACGACGGGATGGATAACGGTAACGGTGGTGGTAGCGGGTTGGGGATGGAGAGACAGAGGGAACATCCGTTTATTGTAACGGAGCCTGGGGAGGTGGCACGTGGCAAAAAGAACGGTTTGGATTATCTGTTCCACTTGTACGAACAATGCCGCGAGTTCCTTCTTCAGGTCCAGACAATTGCTAAAGACCGTGGCGAGAAATGCCCCACCAAGGTATCTTTTCGTTTTTATCTTCAAACATTTAATCCTAGCCGTTCGTTTATTTTAACTTAAATTTATAAGAAAAGTTTAAATGGTAGTATAAAAATTGGTGTCGGAATTTATGGGGTATGGTAGGGAAACTAGCCATAATCATGGACAGCTGTTTTAAAGTAAGTTTGACAAGTCACGAGTTCAGAGTTTTCACTTATTTATTAATGTCTGGCAAAGATTTATATAGGTTCTGATTTATTTTTTTACTTTTTGTTTTCTTCTTGTCTAGAGAGTAAATTATAGTTAGATTTCAATTCAAAATTTGACAGTCACCGTACGGCAACGTGTCAAGTTAGGGAAAGGACACAGTCGTTATTTTGTTTTTGGTTATAACGACATGAGATAAATAGATACGGTGTCCCTCATGCATTAGATTCAATTTCTGCATGAATTCATACACACTCAGACACGAATATACTGTATATATATACTTACAGACATAGATATATAAAGTATATTTTTAGACAATTAAATAGGATAAGTTTGTTTGTATATATTTAAGAAACAGGCTATTGCACAGCGGGTAATAAAGGGGATCTTCTTTCTTCTTTCCTCTAGTGACGATAGTACAGAATCCATGAGCCCTGTGCCATTGCTTGTGCAGACGCACGTTATTAAAACCTGAAGTTTTACAGATAACTTAACCGAATAAAATTCTTCTTTATTTTGGTTTTATTCTTTTTCAATATTTTGTTGGTTCCAACTTCCAAGTATTTAAGTTAAAGTTACAGCTACGGTTCCAAGTATATTTAGGATATGGACTTTTTTTTTTTTTTTTTTTTTTTTTTTTTTTTTTTTAGNTTTTGGTTTTTTGTTTTTTTTTTTTTTTTTTTTTTTTTTTTTTTTTTTGATACGAAGGATATGGACACATACACACATACAGATTTTTTTGTTTGGAAAACTAAATTTATTTGGTTAGTTTTAGGATTTAATTTGGTTTTGGGTGAAAAATACAGTTTAATTAGGCTTATAGATTGGTCAGCAATAAATTTGGTTTATGATACAACACCAAAATATTACTTTTTGTACTATGATTCAAAACATTTATGAAAATAATGGTTTGTGTTATGTTGTGGAAAAATATGTAAATAGGTGACGAACCAAGTGTTCAGGTACGCGAAGAAATCAGGAGCGAGTTACATAAACAAACCAAAGATGCGACATTACGTCCATTGCTACGCTCTCCACTGCCTCGACGAAGAAGCATCAAACGCTCTCCGAAGAGCGTTTAAAGAACGCGGTGAGAACGTTGGCTCGTGGCGTCAAGCTTGTTACAAGCCACTGGTGAACATCGCTTGCCGTCATGGCTGGGATATAGACGCCGTTTTTAACGCTCATCCTCGCCTCTCTATTTGGTATGTTCCCACTAAGCTGCGTCAGCTCTGCCATTTGGAGCGGAACAATGCGGTTGCTGCGGCTTCGGCTTTGGTTGGCGGTATTGCCTGCACGGGATCGTCGTCGACGGCTCGGGCCGGCGAGGACTTGCGGTACTAGTTTGGTTGGGTTTGTCGTGGTTTACTTGTTAGTTATCTTAATTAATTATTAGTCTCTTTAATTTAATCTAGTCCTTCTTTCCTAATTTATTTTGTTTCTTTTATCTTTTTGTCACCACTTTTGGCTAATTTGGTATACACGCAGATTTCTCATTACGACAATTGAAGTTTAACCAAAATGGTCAAATTCGAAGCACTCCAATACATTTAATTACTGAACACTTTAGCAAAAGAAGAAAACAAAAACTCTGAAAACAACCATTCATAAATCCTAAATGTACTTCTCCGCCGAGACTTTTGTATTTTAAAAAACAAAACAAATGTGAGGGTGTGACCAGAAAAGAATGCCAGAAAAATACACAAAAAGACTTAGAAAAATAGATTTCAAAGATAGGTTAATGTTTGTACTTAATTTGTAGCATATCCCCAAGTTCTATTATTTAAAATCTACCAAAAATGGGCCGGACTAGTTCGTGATAATATGGGCCGGGGTTATATAAAAGAGGCCGGGAAGTAGTCTGCTATATGACCGTCAGCAAACTCCGATTCTTTGGGCCTACTTTGCAATTTGCATTTCTTCTTGGTGAATTAAAAACCCAATGATCACGTGCGATGCATGTATGTGTGCACCCAGTGCTATTAACCAATGATATTTCACCACGTTAAAATATGACGCAATATCATAATGATGGCTACAATGACTGTTTGAAATTCGAAAATTGAACGAAAAAACAAAGAGAATTGAGAACGACTGTTTAAACTACGAATCCTTTTCTCTTCGGACTTGTGATCCTACAATGGAGTTCCCGCCGAGAGTGATCCACCCACGGAGATTCCAGGTCTCTCCAGCGCAATACACGGCGGCGAAAAGCTCTGCACCGAAGGCGGCGCCTGATCTCCGAGATAAGCTCGCGACGCTGGTCGATCGCAATAAGAAAGTGAAAATCGCGTACCATCATCTCCAGTCGCAGATCGCATTCGGCCTTGTCGAAGTAAATAAAAAATCATCCTCCTGACTCTTCTCTTGTTTCATAGAATCGATTGCTAAGCAAATTTTAGCTTGTTTTAAACTGCTTTTCGAGAGCTTCAACGAATTTGAAAGAGGTCATCGTATTCTCTGGGTTTGTTTAGTGGATTGGAGCTTAATTTGAGAGCGATTGGTAGGGTTGCAGCGAATTTGAGAGCTGATTTCGTATTATAAAGGCAGGGGAAGTTTTCGATTCTTTGGCGATCCCTTTGATGAAGCTGGTTGGGCTGAAAACGTCGGAGATGGAGAGCGAAGGGAGACTCTCCACCTTTGTCTTCAATACTGTAAGTTGTTCAATCACATTCTCGTAGAATCATGCATTTGATTTGATGCATAAATTTCCATCCATATCATTACTTTTATTTTCACCAGGAAAGATCTCATATGGATCCTGCCCAAAATGGAGCCCGTCCTCGTGATCTGAACAGTCAAACTCGCCGTTCAAAGGTAATTAACATCATGATTCTAATAACATATGTATGCCTAATTCTGATATAGATTGAATGCGAACCAGTGACTACGATTCTGAAACTGTTATGTGGCTAGAGAAGATTGATTCTGGTGATTCCTTATATATGTTATGATTGAATGCGAACCAATTGTTAGGATTCTGATGCTCTGATGCAGTCTTCTCTCTATAGTTGCTGTTTCAAATTTTTGTCAAACCATATGTGAGTTAATATCGAATTCTGTCTACTCCAAGTGGATTTGTTCCTCAAAAGTTCACTTGCAGTATTCTCTGATTCTGTAGGAAGAAAACTACGCTGCTAAAGCCGAATCAGCGGGAAAAGAGATCTTGCACAAGCATAAGGGGCAACTGAGACAGCTAGTCCATATGCTTCGGGACATTGAAACGCAAGTGAATTCACATCGGGAAGACATTGTGGAGATGATTGACAGTCGCAGAAACTTGTTCCAAGAATTCATCCAGAAATCTCTTTATTACCTAAGCTCGGCCCACAGCCAAAACCATGACACCTTCCCTGCCACAGTGAAGCTCCTTCGTGTCCTATTTAATCACATCAACGAGGTGCTTGGTTCAGTAGATAGTGGTGTCAATGATCTTATGCAGGCTTTAGCGAAGAATATGTGTAACCCGATGACCAAGTACGTAGGAAACTTGGCAGCTGAAATAAAGCTTGGCCCTTGTGTGCAACTGATGAATGTAGTGAACGAGATGGAGAGAGCACACGCGGATACAAAAATAGAGCTGCAAGATGCTAGAGAAAGGATTAGACTTGCAGAAGAGACGAAGACTGAGGCTTTATCAAGGCTGAGAAAAGCTGAAGATCAACTTCAGAGGATGACAAGCTCTGCCAGGTTTCTTCTACCCGCGAGTCAGAAGAAGCAAGCAGAATATTCTATTACTGGCAAGGTAATTTCGAAATTATGTTTTTTTTGTGAAGCTCAGTGATTAACTAAACGCTGAAAGGTTTCTTCACCCTTTTTTTTTTTTTTTTTTTTTTTTTTTTTNGCATAGAGGGAAGCCGAGAAAAAGAAGAGAAACTACTTTGGGATCTACTGAGCAAAAGGAGAAAGCAACAAGAACCGGAGAGTCCAATGGGACCCAAAGAGCTTATCAGACAAGCAGACACGAAGCAGAATCCATTTGTGTACAGTCGACGAAGGACTAGGAGCCAAACAAGGTTAAGCTCTCAAGCGGCGAGTGCTGATGCTTCGATCCCACTTGGTTTGTCACCTTCTGCTAGAACCGTAACCTGGAGGTAAATAAAGTATGCACAAGCCTCAAACGCTTTACATTTGAATATATCTTCACTATGCACAGAGAAACAATCAGATGTAATTGCTTCATTATTGCTTAAAAACCTTTCAAGTACTCTTTGATTATGTCATTGGTTACACTTTTGTCAGTAAAAAGAAAAAGTTACACTTTTATGAGTTTGGTGTTTCTTAAGAACATGACTCAACAGATTTTTTAAAAATCTTATGTTTGCCTTAAACCATTTGTTGGTTTTCTCTGCTTTGAGCTGAAGCTATGCGAAAGGATCTCTAGTTGCTTGTTGTGGACATGATAAAGACTGTGTGTAGTTGAACAAATGTAGTTTCCAAGCCAAATCATCAGAACAGAGCACACAACTTCTTTCGAATTGCAACATATCACTGCTTTATACATCAATGCAGAGTTTCTCTATATTAATACGCTTGTTAGGCCATCGATTGGACAGCTTCATAAAACAGAATATCTGGCCGAACCATCCTTTCTCCACAGAATCTGACCACACTGTTCCAGTCACCAACAACCTATGACATCACCACACATGATATATCAACGATCAACAATGTCTAAATTCACGATTCAAACTCAAGGAAGACAAACCACCAACTGTTTCGTCTTACCTCTCCTTCTAAAGACTCACTTCTGAGATTAACCCACCGGTCTTCTTCATAAGCTATGCAGATGCATTCTTTTTCTTCACCAGAGCCAACCTGCATTACATCCCACATATTCTGAGACAGTAGCAGAGAAATACAGAAGAACAATTACACAAAGACATGAGACCCTGTTTCAGAATTTTTACCATTGACACAAGCCGGTAGTTAGTATTTGGTTCTAAACCTTTGTACAGCCTGCTGATATCTATCTCCAAGTCCAAAGCCTTTGCTGTTTCAGATATTTCCTTTTCAGATTCACTCTTTTCCCATTCCAACACTAATGTTGGCATGTTGCAAACCCACAAAACACCAAAATTGTTATATACCAAAAGCATAATAAATAAAATGATTAGATAAGATCACAATTATGGAGGTCAAACTTACAAATTGTGAAGATAGGTGGGCATCTACTTATAGTGCGATGAACAAAGTTTGTCTTTCCACAGCCTCCTGTTTCAATGTCGCATAACCTTTTGTAATCCACCCGGTCCACCTTGAGGATATCCACAAACTTTATATTCCCAAAAGCACACTGCATATTTATAAGCACAGAACAACTTCATAAGGGGAAGCCCCGGTTTCTGTAGGAAATACAAAGGATAATAAATGTAATATACCTTCAGGTGTCGGATAGAATCTGCAGCTATCAAAATTCCATAAAACCTTTCCTCCGGAGATTTTTTCTCCCTTTTGCATTTTCGACAACTTATACTTTCATTTTCCTCCAACGTAAAAAGGCGAGTCACCAAGCTTTCTCTTTCTGAATTTTTCCAGCAATGCCAAAACTCAAGGGTCTTTACAAGTGCCTGAGAAGCATAACTCGACTGCAAGAGTAAAAAAACCAGAATACCTTTAAATAACAATTAAGCTTATTGACTAACGAAAATAAAAAAACATGCTTAGAAGCTTATATTCACCAAACGATCCATGGGAGTGACTTCTTCTAGGGAAGCAAGTAAGTCTCTCAAGAGGCAACTGTATACTCCGTCATTTTTTATCACATCTGAGCTAAAAGCAGTAAAGAAGTTTCGCAGCGCACAAGGAACTTGTACATCCCGGTGGTCGTGAAATGGTTGCTTTAAATCTTCTTTAAGAACGTTAATGTTCATGAGAGCCTGCAATACCATATGTTTTTATGAACTTATCACAGAGAACAAGGAGGTAAAGAGATATGGAATGAGCTGAATCAGAAGATGAGAGTTTAGGTATTGAATCTTGTTTCTATTTTTGGGTAACTGCTTCACCTTTATCGTCATGTCAACAGCTGAATTGTATCTGGCTGCAGCTTCTCCAAGCGCTGACTCCAAAGGTTCCGCTGGTGAATCTTCTCTAGGCATGTTTTGCATATCTTGAAGATGGCGAATGAAAGAAATAAGAATTATGCATCTTAAAACAAGAAAATTCAAATTATTCGTCAACTGAGAAGCTCTTTCACAACCTTGAATGTCAACTTTAGTAGGTTCATCTTGAATGTCAGTGTTGGATGAAATTTCCAGTCCACCCCTTTCACTTGCAATAGTATCTTCTGGTTTCACAGCATCTTCTTCCATCGTAATCTGTGATTGAGATGTACCTCCCAGTTCACGGTTGACAGATAGGTCACTGGACATGTAAGAACACGTTTTGCTCAGAGAAACCCTGAAAACAATTTATGAACACGCAAAAAATGTCTCTTGGGGTACTTACGGCTCATAAGTCTTATCAAGGGAATTAGACATGCTCGTCGAAGTTCTCTGTTGCGCCATGAAAACCACTCATTTTTACAACCGATTAATGAAAAAGTCAGAGAAGCAAATAGAGAGTTTAGAACTTCAAAGACGACCTTGTTTTTACTTTTCTTCTTCTTCTTTGCTTGTGACTTCTTCTCTTCCTCGAGTAAAATATCTGCTTCTGCTTTTGCTGCATCTGACTTGGCTTTATATTCCATATTAACAATTTCATTCTAGATGAGAAGATACATTAAAACATATCAGAAACACCATTCAAAAACAATTTACAGACAAAAAATCAGACGGAAATGTAAGCTCTCTGTGTATAACCAAAGTTTCACACCAACCAGTAAGTAAGGTTTCAGTAGTCGAAGCATGTAAGAGCGGTAGTCAAAAACAGAAAGCTTGGTGAGGTTGTCGAGCAATCTAATCCTTGAATTATCAATCAGCAAAGTCTTTGAATCAATTAGCAGAACCTGCAAGCCACGTAGATAGTTTTAGATGGACAATTATTTGTTATTCGATTGTTAATAAATATTCAAATCATGAATGAACCTTGTAGGTGACCGCTGACTTCAGAAAGTCTATGGACTTCAACACAGAATCATCGTTGACACTTTTAAGCTCACGTATAACACGCAGGCAGTCAACTGAATCAACTGCCGCATGCGACGGGCGTCCTTCGAAAACATCTCGAACTGCACACAAGAATAATTCTGTAGAGGGGGAATTTCCGTAGAACCTCTCTTCACATTTATCGCATAGAAGAGATGCATATCTGTTCCATTGATCTTCCTGAATATTCCTTCTTCTTTCGCATTCGCTCATACACAAGTTCTTGGCTTCTCTAAGAGCTGCTTCATATTCTGAGAAGCGCTTTTTCTTTGCATATTTGGTTCTCAAAGTTCTACACGTGAACTGAACAGCTCTCAGAACAGCCTCCCAGATATGAAGATTGTGTTCTCTGATAGGTTTGGGAAAGCTCTCATCTACTGAAGAGTAGTCAACTAACCAGGATATGATCTCATCTCCCTGCACCTTTCCCTCGGCGTAGTGGGCATTGGGATCATCAATTAAATTGATTTTCCCTTCATCATCAAATGGAGCATACTTTTTTTTCAACAGTCTTTTATCCGGCAGCACCAATGAGAATTTATCGTCAAAGTCGATCGTATCTTTAACTCGAGCACGATCCCAGAAACTGTCCACTGCGCTGCAGACCAGATCCGTACCATCATCCCTTTCACACTTGATTTTTTTAAGAAAGTATTGGATTTGATCGAGTTCATGACATTCCAAAAGACAGACACCCTGAGGTGTTTCTGCTAGCTGAGAATCGGTGATACTCTCTTTGGAAACTCCAAGTTTTAGAAGACGCTCAACCGGAAAATCCATCAGCCAGACTCGAATGCTACTGGAGAGAATCTTATGGTCACAAAGCAGCACAAGGAGCAATTTGATTTCATTGAGTAACTTCCTGCGCTCCTCTTCATCCGCAGCTAAAGGCCATTCTTGGGACCATCCCTTTCTCTTAGATTTAGATGTAAACTCTTTCACATATTCGAGCTGATCTTTGATCATTACAGCGGCAGCTACTGCATCCACCGGTTCCCAAACTCCAGCCGATATCTTACGAGCCCAGTCTTTCCCTATCCTCTTGACCATATCATTCTCCGAAGAAGGTTTAAAATCTGCAGCATGCTGTTGTTCAAGATGAGTCTTACATTCTTCAGCACTAAGAATCTCCTCTGAACATAAAGTTCGGCACATCCAGAATCGCCATTTCTTGTGTTGCACCGCAAAAGCGACAACTTTTTCCAAAGCCTCTCGTCCCTCTCTTTTATGTACTCCCTCAGCAAAACTTGTAAGCTTTGCAATGCTTACTTTCATCAAGTCCCGTTTGATCTCAACATCCAAACCCAACCAATACGACCTCAGTCCCTTAAACTCATCCTTAGACGTCTCTGGACTTTTCTTTGACTCCCAAACTTTCGGTTCACAGTTTATCATAGTCTTGGGAGAAGCGATCTTGGAAGTTGCATCTTCGATTATAGCCTCCAGTCCTATATTTTGTGCGTTCCACAGCCTGTGCTCTTCGTAACCCATTCGCGAGATATCTGTGTGAGGAAGAGATAAACCTTGTTTTGCTTTCTCCACGGCTTTCTTGTAATAGTAGCGTGACCCAATCAGTTTGCCCAGTTCGTGGAGTGCTTTTGCACAAACTGGTGATAACTCAGCATCTTCCCAATAGCACTCTGCAGCGGCCAACAAGAATGCCATCTTTTCGTCTAACTTCTCTGCTTTGATCACTAGTTTCAAGAATACTCTGCCTTGTTCGCGATGAAGAGTCAGTGAGCTCCCGTGGAGTAAAATCGAATCTTCAATTATCAACAAGGCCTTAATGACTTCTCCTTTGGCGACGAGATCGTTAGCAGTCTCGACGACTTGTTTGCACCCCTCATCTTCCATGAAAGAAGTCTCCACGGTATCGAGATGCTTTCGCTTTCTTGGGTCTCGAAGCTTTTTTCTTTTCTTTTCTTTGCTTTGCTTGAGAGAGAAATTTGTCAGAGTAGAGGCGGGAAAAAGAAATCAACCAACGAGAATAACAGCAAGGTCTGCAAGAGGCTGGCTTTTATCACGTACGTGAGAGCCACGTGGACAAGGCTTGCGAATATACAACAACGACAGAGACCCAGTTTTGAGCACTGGGTAATTCTGTCGAACACCTTGTGTGCATATTTGGGATTTTTTTCCGCAGTCGATAAAAGCCCACCCAAAAATAGTGTAAAATCTTCGACTTTGGGATTAGAGCTAAATGCAAAATGGTCTTCATGTTGGGGATTATCAAAATTTCGTGGACCTGAAAGATCAACGATAAGAGACGACACAAGAGATTCTAGTTAGAAACAACGAAGGAAGAGGAAGATGTTGAAATTTGAATCTTGTGTTTCAAGTCGGCCGCCGAATTTTAGCATATAACTTATTAAAAATACCTATTAATGACATATTTATATTTTTAATCTCAGTGGAAAATTAAAAATCTATTACGAGGCTCAAGTTAATAGATTCACAGGACCAATCATCTTTACAGCATTTTCACAGGCCATTCTTCTTTGCCCAATGAGGAGCAATTGCGAGCCACTTGATTTCTGTAAATTTTTGAAATTCTAATTGCGTTATGATTATGATACTTACTCAATTTTCGATATACGTTTCAAATAACTTGATTCCTGTAAGTTATTGAAATCCTATTTTTGTTAGGATTATGATAATTACTAGATTTGTATTTACCAGTTCTCTAATTTCCTTATTGTATAGTGATTCTTTTAAGTATTATTAATATGCTGATCTTACATTGTCCTATATATACATCTTGCTTATTGTCTTCTGAAACCAAGTTCAAAACAAAGTTATTAACGATTTCTCAATATTTTCAAAAGCAATGGCTAATTCAAGCACTTCTTTCTCGAGTTAGGCACTTCCCTCTGTCGTCTTCTACAACCTCAAAAAATGTTTAAGCAATAACAAAGTGCTTGCCAGAGTCATCTACTTCTGGGAGGCACGAAACGTCAAAAATGGTGGATTACTTTTGGGTTTCGAACTCCTTCTCATTGATCAAAAGGTATTTGCAAATTTATGTTTAGTGATTTATGACTTTAGCTATGTTTCTTCAAATTCGTAATATATTTATGATTTTTGTTTTGTGAATTAATTTTCTGCAGGCATCTGTCATCTATGCATTCATACCGGCTAACCGAATAAGCATATATAAAGCATACCTGAAAGTCGGAGCGGTTTATAGAATCGGAAAGTTCTTAGTCCTAGACAATAAGAAATCATACGGAGTCACTTCTCACAAATTTCTAATCCAATTCACAGTAAAAACTATATTATTTGAGGCTGAGTATTCTCACATTTCTATTGAAAGGCAAAATTTCCGGTTCCGTTCTTAGGAGGACCTTTACGGTAAAACACATTTCTTTCTGTCCATATAGACATAATCATATTATATTACCATCATGTGCTTACACAAAATTTGTAATATAACTTTTGTCAACATGTAGTATTCCATTATTGAATTTCAACCAAAATTTTTGTTGCATGCCCTGATGAGTTTACTTTCCAATACATTAGAAATTTCGATTTGGCCGATATTATGATTTTAGAATATAATACTATAGAATAATCGAAAATAGATTATTAAAATATTTAAGATGCAATTTGCTATGTTAAAAATATAATTAATAAAAACATTATAATATTTAATTTAAATTAGATTTTTTAAAAAAGGAATATTATTATTATTATTTTTGCAAAAACTATTATTACTTTAGTGAAAAACTCTATTGAGTCTCTGAGAAGTACACAATTTATAATGAGTTTTTTTCGTTTTATTTGATTAATAGTATTATTACGTTAATATTATGTTATCGATATAGGC
The DNA here is from genome assembly GCA_900406535.1 of Noccaea bulbosa. Taxonomy (NCBI): domain Eukaryota; kingdom Viridiplantae; phylum Streptophyta; class Magnoliopsida; order Brassicales; family Brassicaceae; genus Noccaea; species Noccaea bulbosa. Next base: position 32,638 of record OVBJ01001138.1, read on the forward strand.
AAATTTATATTGCGAATAACTTTTGAGTTGGGAAGATTGACATGTACTTTTTTGATGTGAGGGTTTTTTTGCAAAAATAATTTAGTTAGGCTCTTCTTCTTTGCCCAATGAGGAGCAATTCCGAACCACTTGATTCCTGTAAGTTTTCGAAATCCTAAGGTATTAAAATTTTAATTTAATTAAATTTCTTAATTGACATATAACTTATTAAAAATTACCTATTAATGGCATATTTATGTTTTTAATCTCAGTGGAAAATTAAAAATCTATTACGAGGCTCATGTTAATAGATTCACATGCTCAATCATCTTTACAACATTTTCACAGGCCCTTCTTTTTTGTCCAATGAGGAGCAATTCCGAGCCACTTGATTTCTGTAAATTTTTGAAATCCTAATTGCATTATGATTATGATACTTACTCAATTTTCGATACACGTTTCAAATAACTTGATTCATGTTAGTTTTTAAAATCCTATTTTTGTTAGGATTATGATAATTACTAGATATTTATATTTACCAACTCTCTAATTTTCTTATTGTATAGTGATTCTTTTTAGTATTATGAATATGCTGATCTTACATTGTCCTATATATACATCTTGCTTATTGTCTCATGAAACCAAGTTCAAAACAAAGTTATTAACGATTTCTCAAAATTTTCAAAAGCAATGGCTAATTCAAGCACTTCTTTCTCGAGTCAGGCACTTCC
>OVBJ01001139.1:0-17352 GCA_900406535.1 Noccaea bulbosa
TATAATCTTAAAATATTATATTATAATTGATTCAGATTTCTAAATATTTCTTAAAAAAATTGATCGAACATTTAAAATTCAATAACTATAAAATATTATAAATATCTTGAAAGTCTCAAGTTGGAAATGAAGAAATATGGTGGTTTATAAACCTATTATAAAAGAACCACAATAATAAGAAATTAGAAAAGTATGAATATTGATTTNCCACAATAATAAGAAATTAGAAAAGTATGAATATTGATTTAATAAATAATCCCAAATTATAAGTAATTTTGATTTAATATAATTTTTAATAGTACATTTATCACATAAAACTTATTAAATTATATTTATTTTAAATAATTTAATTATTTATTTAAAGATATAACTCATAAATTTATCACTCCGCGCAGGATGCGGGTCCAACCCTAGTATAATGTATAAGCTGATAAAAGCATTTACTGAATCAAGACAATATAATTAATGTAATCGACGTCAGCCAAATTCAATTTATTGCTTCTTATTTTTATCTTTAGAAAAGAAATAAAAAAAATATCTACTGACTTCAGAAACTACACAAAATAAAAATCTGTGTTCCAAAAATAAATTTTAAATTTTAAAATATCTATATGAGTTTGTGTGTGTGTGTGTTTAAATATCGAACAAGTTGTTTTTTTATTAATTAGCTAGGTGGATTAAGATGTATGAGGTTGGCAAATAAGCTCCAGTTTGGTAACCTTTAGTAAGTATTGATAACCACGACGACGTCATTTTTATTTGATCTAAGCTCTCCCCTATATCATTTGATTTTATATTGATCATACAGTCTAATCTCCAAGTTGCTGGGAATATATGAAGACTTTTATGTTTCAATAATTTTCCGAAACCTATCCACAACATAGAGCATGTTCGTATATATATTCCGAATAATACCTTTTATGGCTTTCTCATTGCTCCATGATATCTTATTATATTACTCGATATAAAACTAACTCAGTGTAAAATATGTTCACGACCAAAAAAAAGAGTGTAAAATATGTTAAAGAACGTACATAGTATGCTGATATTAATTCTTCATAGCATGTGCATGGTCTTATCATATATATACTGCACCTCATGTTTTTGAATTTATGGTTAACTAAGGTCCGAAGGATATTCTAAGTAGTACTATGATTAACTAATTGACGATGTCAGTCAAGTGTGATCTGTAACTATAAAATATTCAAACAATGTGGGAAATAAATTTCCATGTATTCAATAAGGAAAATAATAAATAAAATAAAGCAGAAGCAACTTGCTTGGTTCGCTTGACAACTTTAAGGATATTGGGTTATATATTATATTATTATGATTATGAAGTTGATACGCGGAACACAAAACGGAATAGATAATTGAAAGCTCTTATAATATATTGACCATAAGCACTTTGTCTTGATCCAGTGGTTTACTAACTAATCACACATTTGATTACTTGTTTGGAGAACTGTTAGCCAAAACGCCAAATTGCAGACGGAAGCAGAATCAAAGTCAAAAACTTTTTTTTTTTTGGCATGAATGTTATCAAAGTCAAAGCTGCCACTTTTGTCTTTGGTAAATTATTGTTCTTATCGACGTTATCGTTCTTGAAGTTTCCACGTAGTAGCCCATCACTAGAAACAAAAGTTTTTTAAGGAAAAAAGATCCAGCAAAATCGTAGTTGGTAATAGGGTTATTGATATATAAATATGACGCCGAATATTATATACTAATAATTTTACAATTACATGGGGACAAACGTTCTTGCAGTTGATATTCTTTTTAGATAGTAGTAATAGCATACATTAGAACTGAGATCGTGTTCTTTTTTTTTTTCTATGAGAAGTTTTGATCGGCTCTTCTATTAATTGAAGTAAAATAAAAAAAATAAAAAAAACTTGTTAGATATGGTATTATTAAGCGCCGTGTGTGTCATTTATCTGTGATATATCAAATTCTGAGATTAATCTCGAGAATAGAAAGGTAGAAACCATATTAACTAAAAAAAAGGAAATAAATAGTACTTAATTAGCCTATTACTAACTTGTTAGCCACCACAACCTTAGTCTATTGAACAATATTTTTAAAAGTCTTAGTCTGCAAAAGTTTTGATTTTCTGAATGTCGCTTTCGTTGGAAGACATAAAGCTTCTTGGTTGGATGAACTTAAAAGTGTTCAAAGTGTTTCTGGAGAACAGCTTGCAAAATAAAACATCTTTCAAGTTGCCACTTGATTCCCCAAATTGGCTGCTTAATTAGCATATCTCAAAATATAGTATTAAAAGTTTAATAAACATCACCTGTTAGTATTTTTAAGAAATAATATATTATAATTTTGTCGTTATATAGAAGTTGGTGGTTGGCATTTCTCTTTAGGGTCCACGTTAATTTCGTGAGAACTCTTTAGCGTGTTTCTTTTGAGTTTTTCCTTCTAATTGTTTGCTCAACAGGCGGAAATTAAACCAAATTGTCATTACGTATTGCTTAATATTGTGTTGTGTGATGTTTAGAAGATTTCTCAACTTATTCATGCTACGTTGTAATAACTTGTTTAACTATAGTATCAACAATCGTCATCGCACTGGATCGATAGATGATTCAAAATGATGAAGATGTGTTATATGAATTTGTAATATAGATTATAAATATTCTGGGGTATGTCATTTTCAATGTTATAGTATTTAAAATAACTTTATATAAAAAGGTTGTAGTGGGCTAAAATTTTATGAGTGGGATTGGCTGGGTCAGTAAAACCTAACCTCATTTGTCGTGCTTTTTTAAGAAAAGTATGTTGTTATATCTAGTATGATCCGTATATTGTCAAAACTCATTGAAAAATAAACTAAATATGCCAAATTTAGCATTTTAATGTATTTGAAAGTATATCGCCAACTCAAAGAAAAATAAAATTTTAAACAGTAAAATAAGGGTCGGATTATACCAGTTTGGTCTATCACAATTCCTCTAGTTTTACTTTTACCATTTTAATATTGAATCTATATTTTGAATCATAGTCCAAAAACCTCGTCCAACAGACCGCAATCTTTCACGCTTACAACATAGTGTACACAAGTGCACCACATACTTTACGTGATGATTTACGTAAATATCTTTTGACTTTAGTCTATTTTAAGCTAAAAGTATACGAGTACCCAAATAAATGTATTACACAATATTTACACCATATAGAGAGATCAAAATTTTCAACAATCTAATTGATCATGAGAGTAATTAAATAGCATTAAATAAAAAGGTCTAGCGAGAAGAGAAGTTCAAACTGCAGAGGTTGAAGTCTGAAAGAAAGTAAAACTTAATTAGAAAGTTAAATAATATTTGTCAAAACACAGAGAGTCAAGAATTCCAAATCCTTTTAGGAACTAAGGATTTATATAGCAACTCTTGATAGGTCCTATTAAAAGAAGGAATCAGATTATGCAACGCACATATATATAAATATATTTAGTTTTGGCTTATTGCCTAGTAATTTTATTTTGTGTGGCAAAGTAGGTCTTTAATCGACCGACGATATATATTAACACTTCCATGAACGACCGGTCCGTGAACATCTAGATCTAAATCAAGGTATGTCCTTTTTTATACTACCGTTGTTTAGCTTTTTTAATGATTAATTTATTATGCTGGTTGAGTTTCGGACATTATTAGAACTTGTTTTTTTTCTACGCGCGGGTAACTTTTTCAGCAGTTGCCTCCGATTTTTCCGATTAATCGTCCGATTAACCGCTTCAAGGGAGATGACCGTAACGATACCGATTTTAACCGATTAATTACATAATCGCCAACTAATTCTGTAAATCGGTAGGTCAAATTTATATTTTCTGAAATATGAGTGGTTCAGTTGATAATCGTTTATAAAATTCGATCCAAAAATAAAAGTTTATTCTTTTTAGAGTTATTTTAACTAAAAAAACATGTGATTAATCGTTTTCAACAAATCAATTTGAGGATTTATCTTCTAAATACAAACTTTGACTATTTTTGTCTTATGTAGTATGTGTATAATTGATCAAATATTTTATCTAGGTTGGAAATATATGATTTCGTGTGAGAGATTTGATTGATATATGTTTGGTATTTCAATTTTGCTTTCAATCATGTAACCTCAATCATTATTTACATATTATTATCATCATTTATATATTTTTGTATGTTTTTAATATATTTTTTTGTAATATTTGTGAGTAAAACTATTATCTTTTGTATTAGAAATGTTTGTAAATTGAGAAAAATCATATGTATATTAAGAATTTATATTATTTTTTGTATTAATAATGTCTTATATTAATATAATTTTTAAAATATATTAAAATAAACCTAAAATTCTGCCCCGATTAATCTCCGTATTATTAGCGGTTTTATAAAAAATCGCTTATCGTTGCCCAACCGAACAATTAACGATAAACGATATTTTGAACATAGAGTAGAACCTAGATAGATCACGTGATAATATGAATTCAATCTGAAAATTCGACTGACACAACAAAAATATATACACTAATTCTTCATATAATGGTTAGATTCGAATTTATATTTGACAACTTTTTATACACTTTAAAAAAGTATAAATATTATACGGCGTCAATGAATCTGGACAGTAGGATAAGATTTGTGTAAATACAATTTGGATGTATTTCGTATTTTTGAATCACCGAATCGGTATTAAATTAAAGTCTTAAATTCCAATACCAAACATGTTTTTGTTTATCTAAATTAGTAAAATACGAAATAAAATATAATTATGAGTTTGAAAGATATTCGAGACGTTAAAAAAAAAAAAACAAAAGATTTAACACAACCGAAAGGAAATAGCAAAGCATCTCAACAGATTGGACTTAAATCACGGCTTTAAACATGGATTAAGAATGACCAATTAAGGTGAAGATTAAAATATAAGTTAGGAGTGTGGAAGGTTGCGATCAAAGACAGCTACGCAGGAGGCGTTGCGTGCTTGAAAGAGACACCTAATCCCGTCTTAATGGGGAACAAACTTACTTTCACTTTTTCCCCACTATTTTTTATTTGTTTTTTTTTTACTAACTTGTTTACTTATTTTTTTACTCACGTTTTCATTTTTTCTCAGTCTCCTCCAGCAGCCTCCAGGTGTCACTGGGCATACATTAAGCTTGGCTTACCTTTAACCAGGTGTTTTTCTTTCTTTTATATATTTATATTTTATAATATATATATTTTTTTGGTTTTAGTTTCCTATACCTATTATTAGTATATAATATAGTAGTTACTTCTGATTTTTTTTTTTTTGTTTTCAAGTAGATAAAATAATTCTCAAATATAATTTTATTCAATTCTTCTAAATTTTTTTATACTGAATAGAATAATGTTTGATAAAATTATCATCAGGACATCTCTCTTATCGATTTATATCTACTCATATAAGTATATATCTAGTTGAAAATACCTTCAGTAAATTTAAAAAACCATAATAATTTTAAAATTCTGTTGAGAAAATCCACCGAAAAGATATATTTTTGGCTGCCCGTTTCAATCTTTTTAAAGAACTAATTTATTAAACTAAAAAACCAACCAGAGAAAGAAAGAGACGTCAGAGAGTGGATCTCTTCCGACTCAAGCAAGTTTCGTTTAGCTCTCTATAAATAATACATCTCTCCTTCACACTTTTAACGCAGCTCAAAAATCTCTCTTTCACTTCTTCACTTTCTTCTTCACTTTCTTCGAATCTTGTATCGTCTCCTTTTCCGTTCGAAGTTTGCTCCTTCTTCTCGGTCTTGGTTTACTCTTTAACCGAACTCTCGCTCTGTAAAATCATATCATCTTAATCTTTAGGATCAAGATAAGGAATCTTTTTGAATATCCGCACACGAAACCGAATCGATGGATCAAAAAGTACGACAACTTGAGGTTTGCACTCAAGACGGAACCGTTGATTGTCACGGAAATCCAGCAATCCGAGCCAAAACCGGCAAATGGCTCACTGCTATTCTCATTCTAGGTTAGTCTATATTCACAGAAACTGTTCTTCGTCTTAAGAGTATTGTGTTTTTAGATTCTAACGAATTGGGTTCTTGATTGATACAGTGAATCAAGGGCTAGCGACGCTTGCCTTCTTCGGTGTAGGAGTGAATTTGGTTCTGTTTCTGACGAGAGTTATGGGACAAGACAATGCAGAAGCTGCCAATAACGTCAGTAAATGGACAGGAACTGTTTATATCTTCTCTCTCCTCGGTGCGTTCCTCAGTGACTCTTATTGGGGACGATACAAGACTTGTGCAATCTTCCAAGCAAGTTTCGTTGCAGTAAGTCTCTTTCAACACTTGCTCTGTTTTTGTTTAGGGTTTGTTTTCTTGAGCCATAAGTTAACATGTTTTTTAATTGGGTTTATAGGGATTGGTGTTGTTATCTTTATCTACTGGTGCCTTGTTGCTCGAACCAAGTGGTTGTGGTGTTGAAGATTCGCCGTGTAAGCCACACTCGACGGTCAAGACTGTTATTTTTTATCTATCGGTGTATCTGATCGCGTTAGGGTACGGTGGTTATCAGCCGAACATAGCTACTTTTGGAGCTGATCAGTTTGACGCAGATGATTCTGTGGAAGGACACTCGAAAATAGCGTTTTTCAGCTACTTCTACTTGGCACTGAATCTCGGATCGCTCTTTTCGAATACCGTCTTGGGTTACTTTGAGGATCAAGGGAAATGGCCTCTAGGGTTTTGGGCGTCTGCAGGCTCTGCTTTTGCCGGTTTAGTACTTTTCTTGACTGGCACGCCAAAGTACCGACATTTTACGCCTAGAGAGAGCCCTTGGTCTAGATTCTGCCAAGTATTGGTTGCTGCAACGAGAAAGGCCAAGATCGATGTGAACTATGAGGATCTGAATCTCTATGATTCAGAGACTCAACGAACTGGAGATAAGAAGATTCTACACACCAACGGCTTCAGGTAGATAATAGCTTTAATGATTCTGTTATCATCTCAGAAACTATCTTCAAGAACAGCTTTTAACTTTCTCTCTTTATTCTTTAATGCAGATTCTTGGATAGAGCTGCGATTGTAACGGCTGATGATGAGGCCGAGAAGGTTGAGAGCGGATCGACTTATGATCCATGGAGGCTCTGCTCGACTACTCAAGTTGAAGAAGTGAAGTGTGTGCTAAGACTCTTACCAATCTGGCTCTGCACCATTCTCTACTCTGTGGTTTTCACTCAAATGGCTTCACTGTTCGTCGAGCAAGGCGCGGCGATGAAGACCAACATCAGAAACTTCCGGATTCCAGCTTCAAGCATGTCGAGTTTCGACATTCTCAGCGTCGCCTTCTTCATCTTCGCTTACAGGCGGTTTCTCGACCCTCTCTTTGCAAGGCTCAACAAAACAGAACCCAACAAAGGCCTCACTGAGCTTCAGAGGATGGGGATCGGGCTCGTGATTTCGATAATGGCGATGGTATCAGCAGGAATCGTAGAGATATACAGACTGAAACACAAGGAACCGGACACTTCGACCTCGGTGTCAAACTCGAGCTCTTTGAGCATATTCTGGCAAGTACCTCAGTACATGTTGATTGGTGCATCAGAAGTGTTCATGTACGTTGGTCAGCTCGAGTTCTTCAACAGTCAAGCTCCTACAGGGCTAAAGAGCTTTGCAAGCGCACTATGTATGGCTTCGATATCTCTAGGGAACTATGTGAGCAGTTTGTTGGTTGTGATTGTGATGAAGATCTCTACAAGAGATGATTTGCCTGGTTGGATCCCTGGGAATCTCAACAAGGGACACTTAGACAGATTCTACTTCCTTTTAGCTGGTCTTACCGCAGCTGATTTCTTGGTTTACTTGGTCTTTGCGAAATGGTATACGTATATTAAGTCTGAAGCAAGTTTCTCTGAGCCTGAAGAGGAAGTCTGAGTCAGAGCCTAAGAGTTTTGGGGTTCTTACGCTGTGAAGCTTTGGACAGTAAACTGTTCAAAGCTGAGCCTTGTTCTGTTATATAAAGTGGTTTTGCGTGTTCTTTTTTTTCTTTCTTTTTAATACTCTTGTGCAAAGTTTTGTTGCTCTTACTTAATAAAAGATTGTTGATTCCACTTACAGTTTACTGAAACTTTTTCTCTCATATTATGATTTGGCTCCTCATGTGATAAAACTTTGCATCAAGCAAGGTAAAAAATTAATACCACAGTAAAAATTACATTATAAAATCAAGATCTTGTCTGAGTCAAAAAAAAAAAAAAAAAAAAAAAGAAATTTTTAANGAATTGTTAATGGTAAAAACTGCAGAAACTGTTAAACTAACTTTGCTGATTTCTACTAGGTAACATACAGCCTGAGAAGAAGCCTTGCTCAAGTCTTGTCTGTCTGGTACTCGGTGGTTATCACTCGAGCTCTTGCTTCGACTCAGAGTTTCTGATACATCATACAAAAGCCATGATTCGCCACACATGTTGTTACAATAAGAGAGACGAGCAGGATCTCTCTTTGTCTGATTCACATTTGGCGAAGAAGACAACTTGTCAAAAGAATCTGTCTTGGTAGCTGTTTTTTACCAATAGACAATGGAACTGAGGAGAAATGTATTTAGTTCTTCACATGATTTTCTTTCAAGAGTATCTTCCTGAAGATGGCATCCGCTGCATAGACCGTTGAAACTCTGGCTTAAAACGCTTGTTTGACATCCCTCCGAATGATCTACACATCAACAAGAATACCGGTTTTCTTAAAAAAGGTATCAACTAACAACAATCCAATTCGATAATCAGAGATATAAAGAACAAACCTTGGAGATCCTTGTCGTTTATGCGGAGGAAGCATTGATCTCACACTTGACAGTGCTCTCTCAGCAGCCTGAAGGTAAAGAACAATCAGAAAAAAAAGAGAACAATGGGATCAGAATAAACCAAGGCTGAGATTTTAATCGGTTTACCTGCATTCTAGCTTCGTCCCATGTTGATCCAACTCCTTCCCCTAAAACACGCCCATCTATTTGAACCTGGAACATAGTACAAAGAGAATCAAAACGGGTCTGCAATTCAGATACTTCAAACCATGAAGAACATGTCATGAACTTTCTCTTTTAAAGACTGCTGTCGAGAATTGAAATTGTTCTCTCTTTCATTTCTATAAAATTAACACGTCTGCGATATAATCTTCATGGGTGTGCGAACCTGAGCATGTAATTCATCTCTGTGGACCATGTCAGATGGTAGCGGACGCTGAGATTGAAAGGCCATCTCAAAGCCCTCCGATGCACACTGGAATAAGGACATATATCAAAGATGAGAAATTTGATATGTGGATGTGAGCAAGCAATGTTATGAAGCAACTGTTTCCAGATTTAGGAGATACATACCAATTCCCTGAGCGCAGTAATGGAGCCGGTGTGCCTCATAGAGCCTTCTAATCTCGGATCTGTAGGTCTAGAGGAAACTGGCATGGCCGTTTCATCTCTGGCAAATGGCTGGTTATCAAGCGTATTTGCATTTCCCATGCCATTAGTGAAGAGGCTAGCATCCCTGTGGCTTGGCCCTGGGTCGCCATTTGTACGGGACATATAAAAATCTGCAGGAAAGTTGTAAAAACTCAAAAAAATTGGAATCAAAAGAGAAAAAAACCTCATCCTAAAAACAATATGAACGAGTATTAAATTTAAAGCTAAGCTAAGTGCCCCACAAGTCTGACGCTTGTAAGGGGAAGGGACCCACACCTAAGTTCTAACAACATCTGTTGATGTAATATCATAACATACCGACACACAACCATCTGTGGTGGCAGTTCTCATACTTATAGATACAAACCCATTCACGAGAACCAACAGCTTGTGGGATCGTTACAGACAGAGATTGCAAGTTCAAACAATATCTCGAATAGTATCTCTGCAGACAACTTTAAGAACACGAATAAATAATGAGTCAGAACGTCTTACCAGCTAAGTTCTGTATAGAAACTTCAGCAGCCTTTTGCAGGGCTTCTCGTCTCGATTTGCCAATCCCGTCTCCAATTTTTTGACCAGAAAACCAAACCTGCAAAGAAAAACATGGATTAAATGGACAGCTGACACAATCAACGAAATTATCTAAGGGAAGAGAGGATCTCAAAGATGTGACACAGTTGCATAGGTTCCACCAAATTACTCAGAGCATACAATATATCCAAGAGTGAAAGATTTGGTAATTGCAAACAGATAGAAGTTTAAGAGAGTTTAAGAGCTATGTACCTCAACAGAGAAGCGCAACTCTGTACTAGCAACCAAACCCGGTCTGTACTCCACCTACAATGTCATGGAATATATAAGGAAATTAACAAATGAACTCACGCATGGAATTGATGGTAATCATGATGATGATCACAAACCTTAGTTCCCAATTTAGTAGCAATCTCATGTAAAATCTCAGCTGTATTCTCTGTTGCTGAGACATTTCGTCCAGGTATGAAGTCAGGATCACTGTTCCTAGAAGAAGATTGATTCCAAGATGCCTCTTCCCCTAGAGAGTCCATTCCAAGTCAGTAATATATCTTCAGAACCAAGTAAAACAAGAAAAAATAACCTAACCATAAAGAGGTTGAGAGCCTGGGAGATTGTTGTTTGACCGTAACTGTTCATCTCTCCGGAGGGACTGCGAATATATGAATGTGAGCACTAACAGCATAATGATCAACAACAAAATTGACCAAATAAGATTAGTGGTACCTCTTTTGGCGGCCTGCGATTCTCATGAAGCATCCTGTCAGATTGAGTTGAGTTATCAATCTTAGAAAAATAGGAAGGATGGCGAGGCCTTTGTTTTTCCATGTGTATCATTTCAGAATCCAACGGATACTCTTTGGAGACTGCTCGACGAAGTGGAGCTGGATCCATCTCCTCCTCAACAGGAAACCAACCATTTCTTGGCTGCGCATTTGGAGGTGGAGCTTGAACTGGAGGTCTCTGAGGAAATGGAGGTTCACTTGGAGCAGGATCTCTACTATCTTGTCCATGCTGCAATATGAGGAGCCTCCTCCTAGTATCTGGATCTAACTCTGATTCAGGTACCTCACCTTCCTCTCTGGCTGGAGAATTCTGCAAGCTTGGTTCTGAAGGAGCCAACTGTTTAGCTATTAATGTCGGCTGTTGAAACTGAATACTTGGAAAGGCCATTGCTGATGGTTGTGGTGTTTGTTGCACGACTGGTACTGGAACTGGAACTGAAACAGAAGAAGCAGAAGCAATGGGGTACTGAACGGGAGCAGCTATCCTTGGATCTATATTTGCCGCCGGAAGGACAGCTGAAGATACAGAAAGTGCCTCCTGAATAAAAGGGAAAAATGTATTTAACTTCATGATTAGGTAGAAAGCATTCAACCAGAAGAAATGTTTACTGGAGTTGGCATCCTTAATGGATCACTGCAGTAACTTTGTGACAATCGAGCCTAAAAATGTAATCACCTTCAGTCTTCTTTCCACTTCAGCCTCAGCCATCCCGTCAAAAGAAAGTGGATCTTTGTTCCCATTTGATCCTGATGTTTCGTCCTATATTGAAAAGAGACTGAGTTACAGGGAAGCACTTTGGAGAGTGAGTAAAATCTATATTGTAGCATAGAAAAGACACAAGCTCGCAGAATGCCTGGAAGAGGAAGAAAAGATTATCTGCTCATAATCATTAACAAGTATCACAACTAACCTCCGACACCAAGTAATGGCTGACATCAGGCGGAGAAGGAATGTCCTCAACATCATTCTCATACGATATTTCAGCAATCCTCTGTAGCAGACTATCATCGAAATCCCTGTTACCAAGTTTAAATACAATTTCACCGTCAGAATGCACTTAGGAAGTACCCTTGATCTAGTAGATATGCCAAGGAAACAAAAGCCTCTTATCAAATTTTACATCTTACCTGAAAAATCCACCTCTGACACCGCAGGCAACATTTCTGGCAACACACAGTACCGGTGTAGCAGCCGCCTAGAGAAAAAGAAACGAGCTATATGTAACACCATTCATTTAAGAGATTCAAGACTATGGGCCCAAACTAAGCCCACAAAGACCCTTGTGTAGAGCTCACCACAAAAGCTAGCTTATGTGTTACGGTGCGCTTAGGTTCGTTAAGGCTTTGATTTGTTTCCTTCTATATGATGTAAGATTCTTTGAATACAAATATTCTTATCAGATTTACATGATTCTGCAAATTTCATAACTGATTTCGACCAGAGTAAATTTATACTTACTTCAGCTTGAGGAGAATAATAGGGAGCAAATGCAGGAACCACATGCACCCTCGCCTGATCCTTCTCATCCCAAACTTTCAGTCGATCATCAATTACCAGTGCCATCTTTGGATGGCAGGTTCTATCGAGAAACACATTGAACAGTGATTTTTTCAAACCTGTGGTATAGTTAATTACAAGCTTTGTAAGATATGGTACCATGACGAATAACAAGCAGCTATATAAGTTAATAAAAAGTTTACCAGGTTTCACACAAACTATGCGAGCCAGCAAGTCATTTGTGTTTATCAAATTCCCTTCTGGGTCAAGGAGCCTCCACATCTCCAAGGCGTAATCTCTTTCAGCCATTGTGCAAACATATACTTCAAACCGCTTGCGCCCTTTTGCTGTCAAATATCTTCGAAGTTCCTCCCACGAAGGCCTCATCCTCACAAGAACACTTGTATCACGAATCTGTGTGTAAATATAAGAGTTAAATCTCAGCCACATCAATTCAGAACAATCTAGGTGCTCAAGAAAAAAAAACTAACGAAAAAATGAAAAGTTAATTTTCCAGTGTAATCTTGTCAAATATTCAAGAAGATACCACACATAGCTAGCCTGTTATGGAAGTTATTCAAGGAAATCCACCACACAGCACACTTAGTTGTCTTTCAAAAGTGTAGTAAGCCAAACATATAGGTAGATCGGGAACAGAAACTAACAGACATATACTAACTTCAAGACTTGCATACCATTGGATTAATGCGAGTCAGGATAATATTCTTCTCTTGCAACCTTATCAGGGGGCGAGCAATAGGCTGATGGTTGTCAGACAAGGCAGGAACAAGTTCAGGTTGCACCTTAATCACCTCCCCGTTTTCAACAACCTGGTCACTTTCAACATATTGCTTCAAAAGGTTTTTGTCATCTTGATAACGCTTCAACTCGGCCACCATAACGGCACTGCGTTGAGGGTCCATCTCGTTGTTTATTCTCCGCTGCAACACCTCAATCCTATCCTCAAAAGAGCGCATGGTATTCGCCACGACGAGGGTTTCATCAAGATCAAAGACAATACCAAGACATCTAAGGTTCAGCATTACAAGACTGGAATCATAAATTCCAGAAGCAACGGTAAACGCCCAGAAACAAGGACGTTCGTTCTTCACATCTTCTGAGTACATGGCAACCAAATGGAGCTCTTCCTCGCCTAGGAGCATTACTGCCGTCTGCAAGAAACAAATAATCCAAAACCGCAAATGAGGATGATTTGTAAACATATCTCATATGCAATCTCGTTAAGCTGGAAACATGTTAATCCACTCAATGAAGTCCTGATATTAAACATGGATAAGAGGTTAAACCACACAAGATTTTAACCTCCACTACAATATCTGGGAAAAGTTCTTAAAGCCACAAAACTGATGCAACTCTGACATTAAGGAAGTTAAATCATCACCTAAAACCCCAATTTTCATTAAATTTAGTTCATAAAATCCAAGTCTGAGTAAGGGCTTAACGGTTTTTCACAAGGTATAGTATACCTTGTTTTCCCTGAGACAGGACGAGTAGAAGAGATTGAGTGGCTTCTGAGCAGGAGAAGACGAAGCTTCCAATTTGAAACAGAGACCAGAAGATGAAATCGTAGTGAGTACTGAAAGAGGAGGACATCTCTCGCTAGGCTGAGAGAAATGGCTTATTCTGATCCCAATCTTCACTTGCTCCATTACTTCCCTCTGTTTCTTCTTCCTCTGCTTCATCACATCGTCTTCTTGCTTCTGCTGCTGTGATTCCTTCGGAGGGTATATCTCCAATTCCCCAATTCTCCCATCTTCAAGGTACACTCCTACTCTATTATTACTGTACATATCCTTCCTTCTTTATTTCTCCTCCCTTCTTAAAATTTACAGATCAATGGATGTCTATTGTCTCAACTCAAATTCGTTCATCAAAATCTGTACTTTTTTTTTTCCGGTTGTCCCTTACCCTGATTGATTTGATCGAATGATGACCAGTCCAACAAACAAGTTTTTGAATTGGATCCGAGTTTCTTAGCAGAAATCAGGGAAAAAGAAAGCGATTTGATAGATGGGGTAGAGAAAAAGGATGGAAATTTAGTGTTTGTTTTTTGTTTTTCTTTAAAAAAATTGTCCCTTTTGAATATAGATCTGTGAGTACCGATGATGAATCAACAAACAAAACCCCTAATTCTTCTTCATCTTCTTCCCCGATGATGAATCTGTTGTTGATAAGGATATGATGAAACTAGGTTTTTGTGGCTCTTTGTTTATCGTTCTAAAATCAGGAAGCGGGCGATATTGTAAAGAGAGAAACCCTAGATCCAGAGGTAACCAAAGAGTCAGATTGTGAATAAAAACATTAGCCCTCGTTATTGGGTTTTAAAGGGGAAAACGAACGTCCCTTCATTTTTTTTTTCAACCGTTTATTTATTTTTTAATATCTATTTTTATTTTGGGAATAAAAGCCTGAAAATAGTTTGCGTATCAACTCAAAATCCGTCAAATTCTGCTGGTTCTCTCGACTCAAACCGTACCTGTCTGTGGTAAGTAAAATGTACTTTTTTATACTCTCGTTTCTGTTTCCAATGTTAGGCTTTAGACTGTAAGAAATCCAGAGATACCAGAAAGATACTTATATATTGGTTATCTAATTTCTTTTATGAAAAATAAGCAATTCAAAAAGATATGTGTGTGTTCTTGATGTACATTACTCTTTGGGTTGTGAAAAACATTTCAAGCCAAGTACAAGTTTTTGCCTTTATCATAGAAGAATGTTTTGGCTAAATTTCTTTCAAGTTTTTTTTTTTTTTTGTTATAAAGTCACTGAACTTTAATTTACATAAATAAAAAGTGTTACTATATATAGTTTTAAAATCTTATAACGGCTTTTTAAAAAAGTCGTTACGTTTTAATATCCATGATTTTTATTTATTTTTAATTTTTTTTAAATCTTTTTATTGATTTTTGCTTACGTATTTTTGTAGTTTCCTTAAATTCAATTTCCATTTTTGTTAACCGGATTATTTGGACATTTTTACAATTATTTGCGACCTAGAATCAAACTCGTGTACTCAAAGATTATGTAGAAATAATAATATCATTTATATTAGCAGATTAAACAAAATAAATATAGTATTTTCATAGTCACCTTCCATCTGAAGCATATTCATCTTTGACAATCACCCACTCTTGTATTACATTGGCCATTTCTCAAACTAGATCTACCAATGTTCTTTTTTAAGAAACAAAGTTTTGAATTGTCAACATTCAACGATTATACAAATATTTCCATACAACAAATAATGTGCATCTTCGGTTTTGGATATTGTATATTCAATAGTGGTTTCTCAGAGAAAACTGAACTAAAATCAACAAAAAAAAAAACGTATGATTTTCCTGGATCCCAAATTCACCGACCAAGACACCATGACACTCGTTGGACTTTACATGCAATCCCTTCACCAAATTGTTATTGGAAATGTCGAGCATCGTGGAGAGTCACACAACCTTTTCGTGAAGATAACATGTTTAGCTTAAATAATTTTGAAAACCTACTCATTCGGACAAACACAAATTTTGTGTCTCCATTAATGGAGAACGATGCCACTCATGAACCAACACTATGGCAAAGTGGTTTGTGAGAAATAACTTTTGATATTATGGACTAAAACTTTTCTAAATCCATCGCTAGTCATAAAAAAGAAAAAAGGGCATATGATTTTTTTTTTCTTTTTTTTTTTTTTTTTTTTAAAAAANTTATGACCCCAAAAATGAGAAGAAGAAAACACCAATATCATCCATGTCATAACTTTCTTTCTTCACCACTTTTGATACGTGAAGAGAAAAATATATATCTTAAAATTATTTTCTGAGAGAGAACAAAGAGATAAACTTTATAATGTTTAATTATGCATATTTTTCTTTTTTATCAGTGGATTCAAAACTTTATATTCGACTTTAATAAAGGTACAAAATTTATTTTATAATTATTATAAAAATTTCTTCGTAAATATAATTCTACACTTACTCAAAAATTATAGGTAATAAGGCAATATGGTAAAATTAACCAAACTTCTAAAAAAAGAGTTTTCAAAATTGAAAATCATCGCATACTGGAAAAAAAGATTCAAGTGATGATTTAAATGGTTTTCGTTGTAATACACTTTCTTTTTAAATATGCTATGAAGGGTAATAAAAGATGCAAGACTGAAAATGATAGAGTTGCCCATGTTTTCAATTGATGAAATATTAAATCTCTTTTTCTGACATTGTTCGATAATTTTGTCGATTTAGTTTAACTTTAATTTTTAAGTTTGATTGTTTTTAGTTCATAGCAAAAAAAATCAATGGTTGAGTTATTTTTTTTTATTTTTTACCGTTTATTTATTGTGTTTAGCTATGAAATAAGTCCAATTTAATTTTGAGTTCAAATTGTGTTTGACTAAATTGTGGATCCATTTCTAAATTAATATAGTTCTGAGTTGAAACATTTTGTTTTGTTTGACTAATTTTCTTAAGAAAACTTTATTTGGTTAGAATTAAAATTCAAACTTCCAGCATCGATCAACCTTTTTTAAATCTAAAATAAAAATCAACCTGAAGTCAATTTTTTTTTTTTAAGTAAAATAAAATAAAATCAAGCTACAGCAAGATACTAAGGGTCTAAATGGTAACCGCTGAATGTTGCTGAATGCGGAATCTGGCTGAAATAAAATGATAACTTTTTGCGGAATCTGGCTGATTAGTTTGTAATATGAATGGTAACAGCTGAATGTTGCTGAATGCAGAATAAATAGTTGAAAAATTATTTCTGTAACAAAATAATAAAATATTTATCTAATTAAATTAATAAAAAATTGTAAAATATCTAAATAATGGGATTAATCAAAATAAATTATTTATATTTATGTAGGAATTTGGATTCATAAAATTTTATGTGCTATAATTATTTAAAAACCTATATTAATTTTTTTTATAATTAAGTTACTTTTAGACTAAAATAAATATTTTTAATGTATTGCACATATTTTAATCTGAAAAATAATTTGAATAACCGAATAATTAAAGTTACCCAATTTAAATAACTAGAATAACAAAACAAAAACTAATAGTATAATAATATTATAACAAAATAATCTGTTTAAAATGATTATGTATCAATCCTAATA
>OVBJ01001139.1:17387-29227 GCA_900406535.1 Noccaea bulbosa
AAGAAGTTATAAAATTTTGGATTTATAATATTGATATGTTTATTTCAGCTAATTTATGTTTTTATTTTATCATTTTTTCAGCTAGTATATTTTTGTAACATATATTTATTTCCTTAAGATGATTTTTAGAAAACAATTCTTAAAATTTATTTTAGTCAAAGTCTTTTTTTTCTATACATAGAAAAATGAAATAAAAAAAATTGACATGTACACATGTCATTAAAGCTTTTCAGAAAAAGAACAAAAAAATGAAAATTTCCTTAAAGAAGAATTCCGCTACAAGCATTCCTCTCTATTCTACAACAGCAACTGGTAACATTCATAAATAATTCATCAACATTCTGCTGTATTCCACAATTCAGCTGGTACCAGTTAGAGCCTAAGAGCAGCATTATCTGTGTCTCTTAACTGCTGTTCCTAGATAAAATAAAGATTTAATTAAATCAAAAAGAAGTAAAAACAGAGAAATGTCTCTTATTTAAGAGAATTTAAGAGATGTTTACTAAGGGAAAAACACACAAAATATCACTTTTTCTCTTCTTCATTCTCTCTCATCTCTCGTACAAAATTTTTATAATTAAATATCAACTAAGAGATTATTTGCGTCTGCACCGTTAATGATGCTCTAAGAGCAAACACAACGGATATACCTAGGGGTGTCAATTCGGGCTGCTGTCCGCGGGCCAGGCCCATATAAGTCCATTGCGGGGCGGGCTTGAACACTTAAATTATTGTCCGCAAAATAGCGGGCCTAGCGGGCGTGGCCCGTCTGGACGTCGGGCTAATTGGGCTTTGTCCGCTATGGGTTTGCGGGTGGGCGGGCATAACCGCAAAAGTCGTCGTCTGCTACTCTGAAGATGAGTCTCGTTCTATTCTTTGCATTTGCATGTCAAAATCGGAAAATTTGTTCGATTTCTTCATGGATTTCGTGTCTGAAGCGAATAGACAGTTCGATTTTTGGGTAATTACTGATTCTGAAGGTGATGATAAAGATTTTTTTGATAAATTTTATGGAGATTGTACGAAGAAATTCGATACATGCAACTTGAAAGGAATCATTTTTAATTGACGCACTGGGTGGTTTCAGCGGCGCCGGCGGTTTCTTGGGATGGAATGGGTTCAATAGGTAAACATTCTTGGAACAAATGAACGGAATTTCCAAAATCCTCTTCCTTGTTATGCTAAATTCGATTATGGAAAAAAAAAAAAAAAAAAAAAAAAATTCGTTTTTGGGTGTGTTAGTTTTTTTTTNATTTAGGAAAAAAAAAAAAAAAAAAAAAAAAATTCGATTATGGATGTGTTAGATTTTGTTTGTGGCTGTCAAGGGTTGATTTTGGATTTGAAGTTTATTTTATTTTGATTTTGTTGCAGTGTCGACAGAAGACGATGGATTTTGTTGCGCCGTGCACGGCCATGAAGGCGAAGAAGCCATGTAAAATTATGTATTGTCATAAGTGCTTATCCAACAGGTTTGTTTGGTACTTCGTTTTTCCCTTTTCATCGATTATGTGTTTCTAAATCGGATATAATTTAGGTATGGTGAGAAAGCAGAAGAGGTGGTAACCTCAAATGATTGGCTATGTCCTAAGTGCAGAGGCATCTGCAATTGCAGTTTCTGCAGGTAAAAAAAACCTAAGATTCTTTGAGATTTGAGAGCTTATCATCTAAAGTGATCGTTTTAATGGTGTGAGGGATTTTACAGGAAGAGACGAGGCCAAAACCCAACAGGAATATTGACACACAGAGCTAAAGCAAGTGGGTTATCATCTGTCTCCGAGCTTCTTGAAGTTGAGGGCTCTGATAACTTTGCTTACCCGAAGAAGCCAAAGCCGGTAAGTTTCCCATCTTTATTAATGGGTGAAACAGTCTCTAATTCAAGATTTTGTGATCTAAAGCTTTTATCTTGTTTCTGCAGGAGGTTGAAGGTAGATGCGGATACAGTAATGGAGATGTAGAACTAGTTGGTAAGGAATGAGGATACACCATTTTTTTTTTTTTTTTTTTTTGGTCCTTTGAACATAGCGGTTAATTTTTGAATCTTAATTCCATTTTCAAGACCCTTTATCACAACTAGAGACTCTATTAGATTTTTCATTTTTACAAAGTCATAAACCCTACTATTAATACCCTAATTTGCAGCTTGGAACCCTACTTGTTTCAAAGTCCGGAAGTCTCAGCTGATTCAGATTACGTTGAACTTGCTGCAAAAGGTGATTATGTCGTATTCGTTCTTGAACCACCAGGCAAGTATTTTGATATTTTTCTTGTTCATAGTGTTAGGTGATTCTGAACACAGGCTCTTTGCATCTTCAGATCAGTAGATAAGTCATAGATCACGTCATTATCTCTGTGTTTAATCGTGATTTACATTATCTCAGTCTTATTTAGAGGCCCCATCAGACTTTTCTGGATCGCGTTCACTTGACTTCGAGCCTCAGCAACTGGCAGACACTCTAGGTGCTCAAGAAGAAGATCGCTTAAATAATGAAGGATCAAAAGGAGATCCATCAAGTGTTCGGACCAGAAGATCGACTGATATTGAAGATGATGATGATGATGATGATGTGGAAATCACCCCTGAACAGAGACAAAATAATCACTTTGGTGTTAGAGATCATGGCAAAGGAGTAGCATCTCAAAGCAAGAGTAGGGGAAATATTTTTGAGGCTGCTTCTAAGGTTGGAAAAGGAAAAGCATCGCAGGCGAAGAGTAGGAAAAATCTGTTTGAAGCTGGTTATGGTAATGGCGGCAATGGAAGAGCATCTCAGAATAAGAGTAAGGAAAAAGTGGTTGAGACTGAAGATGATCAAGCTGGAAGAAGAGTTTCATCTGAACCGAGAAAGAGAAAAGTTTCTCAGGCTGAGTCAAACCAGGCAAATAAGAATAACAGAGAATCTGTTGAGAGCGAAGATGAATCAGATGTAGAAGGCGAAGAAAATGTATCAAATCAGAAACAGAAAAAGCCGAGAAGAAAGTACTCACCAGCTTGGAAGGATTTTGATATGATTACTAAGCCTGACGGGACACAAAAGGCTCAATGCAGACATTGCAAGACTGAATATGTGCATGAGTCCCACAAGACCGGTACTAATCATCTATTACGCCATGGGAGAGTCTGCAATGTGAAACTTAGGAATGGTGATGTAAGTCAAATGCTGGTGAATGCAGAGGCAAAATTACAAGCACGAAAGATTGATCAATCTGTTTTTCGTGTGATGGTAGCTAAGTCCATTATTCAGCATGATCTACCTTATTCTTATGTCGAGTACGAAAGGGTAAGATCAGTTTGGAAGTACTTGAACGCAGATGTGATTTTCATCAGCCGTAACACAGCGGCGGACGATGTTTACAGTTTCTATCTAAGTGAGAGTGCTAACTTGAAGCGAGAACTAGCTAATCTTCCTGGCCGGATTAGCTTTACCTCAGATTTGTGGTCGGCAATCACACATGAGGGGTACATGTGCTTAATAGCTCACTAAAGAGCAAAATTCTCTCTTTTTTTGCTTTTAAGACTCCACATACAGGTATGGCATGTGCAATGAACCTTCTTGAGAAATGGAGTGAATGGGGAGTCGAGAAAAAAGTGTTTTCGATCGCACTAGACAATGCTAGTAGCAATGACTCAATGCAAGACATTCTGAAATCACAACTTCTATTGCGTGAGGATTTGTTGTGTGGAGGAGAGTTCTTCCATGTTAGGTGTTCAGCTCACATTTTAAATTTGATTGTTCAAGATGGCCTCAAAGTCATTGGCGTCTCCTTGCGTAAGATCAGGGAAAGTATCAAATATGTGACATCCTCTGAATCTCGTGAGACTACGTTTAAAAAATGTGTTGAGTCTGTTAATTGTGAATCGAAGCTTGCTTTGGGATTGGATGTTCAAACACGGTGGAATTCCACATACAAGATGCTTGCTAGGGCTGTCGATTATCGCAAAGCTTTTTGTTATCTTCAGAAAATGGATGGGAGATATTTCAAGGTCAATCCTTCAGAAGATGAATGGGACAGACTGAAGGGTTTGTCTGAATTTTTACAGCCATTTGATGAGATCACGCGGCTTATGTCAGGTTCGGCATATCCAACTTCGAATTTGTATTTCATGCAGGTTTGGAAGATGCAGAATTGGCTGAAAAAGAATGAAAAAAACAGAGATGAAGTTGTGAGAGAGATGATCATACCCATGCAAGAGAAGTTTGACAAATATTGGGAAGAAGTAAATGATATTTTTGCTATAGCAAGTATCCTTGATCCACGGCTTAAGCTTTCACTGGTAGAATTCTGTTTTTCGCAGCTTGATGAAGTATCTTTCCAAGGAAAGATGAAGCGCTTGCGTGATAAAATGCGTACTCTTTTTGAGTCGTATGAGCCAAAAACGATCTCACCATCTACACAGCCTCGGGGAAGTGACGACCAAGACAGAGATAATGGAATGCCTAAAGGGAACTTCAATAATTATGATGTAAGTATCTTTCCATAGTTTAGTCTTTTGTCTTTTCCTGAAAATATTGACTGTTATGGTTTTTCAGTTTAGAGTTCCAAATTTTATTTTTAGTTTCTTTTGCATTGGAGACTTTTTGATCAAGACAGCTTTGAGCTTTCAATTCCAACTTCGGTTTTTATAAATACTTTGTTCTTCACATTGATAGGAACATATGTTTTTAGACGTAGGAATCTTTCGTTAGTTTAGTTTTTGTCTTTTCCTGAATATTGAGTCTTATGGTTTTGTCATTAATTTCAGGATTTTTTGGTCTTTCGCAAGACAAATGTTGCTGTTAGTGGAAAGTCTAAGCTGGAAATGTATCTTGAAGAACCACCACTGGACATGGCAAATAATGCGAGTATGGACATACTAGATTTTTGGAAAGACAACTCTCAAAGATATGGTCAATTAGCTTCAATGGCTGCTGATCTACTCAGCATTCCTATCACAACAGTGGCTTCAGAATCATCTTTCAGCATCGGATCTCGAGTTTTGAACAAGTACAGAAGTAGTCTTCTTCCGGAAATCGTGCAAGCTTTGATCTGTGGTCGCAATTGGTTAAGAGGTTTTGAATCTCATGAAAATGGTAAACAAATATTATTTTTTGGTAGTACAAGTTTACAATAGAATTTGAAAACAATGTACTAACTTTTCTTTTTCATCTGACATGTAGAGGAGGATGAAATTTATAACGGTGAAGAAAATGTCCTTCCTTCCAAAACAGTTCATGATGATAAAGATGAGTGAAGAAACTGGTGTTTTCTTGTTGCTTCTGGGATTTCATTTTATGATTTCAGTTTGAATTTTTTTATGCTTTCTTGTTGCTTCTGGAATTGGTTTTCGGATTTATGTCTGAATTTCCTCTTAGACTCGTAGTTTGGTTTGATTTACATGTCGTTGAACTTGTTTTGAGGTGGTCTTTCACTCTTGTTTCAGATTGAGTAAGACTTTTTGTTGAACCATTTGTTCTTTCAAAGTTGAATTTTTAATGGCGTTAAACTTGTTGTTTCTGATTCAGTGTGAATATGCAATTTGTTTTTTTTTTTTTTCTTCACTTGTACCTATCATTGGAAGTTTTTAAAGAGAACAAAGACATGAGATGATGGACTAATGAACGATTGATTTCTTTTATACTTAAAGAGAAGATGAAAATCAGGGATGTTATCAATTGCAGGTTTTCGTAAGATGAAGTCAGAGATGTTATCAACTGCAGGTTCTCGTAAATGAAAGTTGAGATATTATACTTAAATAACAAGTTTACATGGCCCGCGGACAGGCCCGCAAACCCGCCATAACATGCGGGGCGGGCTTGGACCTAGATTTTATGTCCGCAACCGCAGCGGATCGACCCGCATGGACAAAGCAAAAACGAAAAGCCCGCCGGACATGTCCATATAGACGCGGGCCGGCCCGATTGACACCTCTAGATATACCCAATCCGTTTTCTTAGCCCAAAAGAAAAAAACAAATACAAATAATTACATCCATGGCAAGCCCAGGCCTGAGAGATGTCTCTCCCGGACGAAGCCCAAATTGCGTTTCTTCCCGCCACGCGTCACACGCACAACATGAGCCGAAAATTTTATTCGAAGGAAATCGACGAACAAATAGATGGCCAGCCCATTAAGTTCCTTTAAAGACTTCTTCAAATTACTAGAACATACTCCAAAACAATATCATATCGATCAGCATGAACCGAAACAGACTTATAAATTAAACCGGATTGTACCAAACCGAACCCAAAACAGGATCGAATTTTTTTTTGGCATCCTTACTCAGTGACTCCGTTGGTATATATGAGCTCGATATCCTTCTCTCCTCCTGCGTTGTTCTCTTACCCTCTTCGCATCACCGACTTTTGAGACTTCACCCAATATGACCGCCGAAGCAACCGTCGTGCACGATAATGGCGTCGCTCAGAACGGGGATACCTCAAATGGGAACATTACCGCTTCCTCTAAGAAGTCCCGTGAGAGCGACCGTCGCCGCCGCAGGCGGAAGCAAAAGAAGAACAACAAAGCATCCAAGGCCGATGTAGAAGAAGCAGGCGTTTCTGGTACTTCTGATTCTAAGGAGAACGCAGATCCGCAACCACAGGTTAGCTTTGTGTTATTTTTTTTCGCGCACTCTATTCATGGGATTGATTTTCTAGGGTTTACAAAGTTTGTGATTGTTTTGCAAAATTCTACTCCTATTGATTTATGTTTGATGTTGATTTCTGATTTTTGTTTTCTGATAGGTGTCTGAGCAGATTGTGATAGAGTATGTTCCTGAGCAGCTCGAATTTGAAGATGGTTTTAACGATGAATTTAAGCAAATCCTTGAGAAATTCAACTCTCGGGAAACTGTTGCCTCTGAGGTACGACTCTTTTGACTCTCTAGCGTGACTGAGAACGTGACTGAGAAAGTTCAGCAAATGCTTAAATCTTGACAAAACTGTTGTTGCGTGACTATAGGACGACGCTAAGAAGGATGAGTCTGAGGAGAAAGAAGATATAAAAAAGAAAGCTAATTCAGATTCAGATTCAGATTCAGACGAGGAACAGAAGGATGGCCAACAAAAAGAGAAAGGGGTTTCTAATAAGCAGAAAAAGGTCTTACCCCAAAGCTAATTATTTACTAACTCTTGACATGTTATCCTTGCATTTTTTTAGATTCTGAAAATCCTGAATTTCTGTTTTCTCAGCTTCAACGAAGGATGAAGATTGCTGAGCTGAAGCAGGTATCCGCTAGGCCTGATGTGGTTGAGGTAAGGATGCATCTATTGTTGGTACCTGCCTAGTACTTGTTTTGTTATCCTCTTGCATGCACTATAAATCTGCATTATCTTAGTTTACTTACTTTGACTCTCTCCGAGTAACACCTCAACTTCGCTTCATTCATGACCACCTTACTTTGCATTCATTTTCTGCTGATTTCATCATTGAGCTATAGGTTAAGAATGATGATAGGATGCGTGAGTGAGTTTTTTGTATGGTATATCAGCTTGATCATCCTCTAATAAGTAATAGCCTGGAATTTCATGTTTTTTTTTTCAAAGTTTACATGTTATGGTCTCGGTTGCATTCCATCCCATATCTTCCAAAGTTCATTGTGTAGCTCTCTATAATTTATTCCTACGTTCTGTTTTAATGTTTTCAGGTCTGGGACGCTACTTCAGCAGATCCAAAGTTGTTGGTGTTTTTGAAGTCGTATCGGAATACAGTTCCTGTTCCAAGACATTGGTCCCAGAAGAGAAAATATTTGCAGGTTTGTGATATTTCAAGTAATGGTGCTGTAGTTAACAAAATGTTTCTGTGATTTGTGGGTGTGGCACATAGGGGAATTATATCAACAGGGATAGAACTCATCATGTCAATTAAGTTTCCTTATACCTATATATGTGCTTCTTGCAGGAGAACGTCTGTGATAACCATGGCGCCTGGACTTGTAGGTGTAACCGAAGAGGACTCTTTGATTATTGTTGTCTATATATGAAATCTGTTGTGCTTAGGTTTTGTAGATGTTTAATACTTCTATGAGAAAAATGTTTCATGTATTAGCTGGGTGGGATATTCCCATTCTAAGCCTGTACTTTTTGTTTTCGTATGCATTTTAGTGATCTTGCTTATAGATGCATTTGGTTTTGTAGTACTCTTAGGATTTAGTCAAGTTTCTTTGCATTTATGGCTATTATATTGTTTGCTTTCTCTTTCTTAAGTTGGTGGCATCTCAGCGGGGTTTTAATTTTGCAGGGAAAGCGTGGTATAGAGAAGCAGCCATTCAATCTTCCTGATTTTATTGCTGCAACCGGGATTCAGAAAATTAGACAGGTATCTGGTCGTGGACCACATGATTTTACTCTTCTGTTTACCTGCACATATATCCTCCATGAGAGCTAATTTTTTTGTTTGGACTTGTGCAGGCTTACATTGAGAAAGAAGACGGTAAAAAGTTGAAGCAAAAGCAACGGGAGCGAATGCAACCAAAGATGGGAAAGATGGACATTGACTACCAGGTTTCCCCTTTATAAATATTTATTATGTTGTGAGCATTTTGTTTATATTCGTTCTATAACTGATAAGTGAAGATATACCTTTTTTTCTCAGGTCCTCCATGATGCATTCTTCAAATACCAAACAAAGCCTAAGCTGACAGCTCTTGGTGATTTGTATTTTGAAGGGAAAGAATTTGAGGTACTTCCTTGTGACAGTTTATGCATTTTATCCATGATTACATTGCACGGTTTATTGCTTTGTGTACCTGAATCTAATTACAATAATATGGGACTTAGGTTAAACTGAGGGAAACGAAACCAGGGACTTTGTCACATGAACTAAAAGAAGCTCTTGGCATGGCTGAAGGTGCTCCTCCCCCGTGGCTAATTAATATGCAGGTGAGTTTGTTGTGGCTTGTCTTTATGATTATTCTAATTGAAATGGAATTAATCTCCTTTAACCTTTCTCTAACAGAGATATGGTCCTCCCCCTTCTTACCCACATCTGAAAATCCCTGGTCTTAACGCTCCTATTCCACCTGGAGCTAGCTTTGGTTATCATCATGGTGGGTGGGGGAAACCTCCAGTTGATGAAGTAAGTAATTTATCTATATTCTTTCTTTTAGTTACTTTCTATGCCAATTATTAACATTTTCTTTGGTTGCTTGTCATTGTTTGTGTTATATAGTTTGGGCGCCCATTATATGGAGATGTCTTTGGTGCCCAGCAACAAGATCAGCCTAACTACGAGGTAATCGTTTTCATATCTCTCTCTTCTTCTCCTTGTAAATACTACCATATATTGCTCTGTTTCAAAATTCTATGTGGAAGGAACCCAGCTAAACGAGTAGTTTGCGTGGTATTAGACATGTGGATAGAAACTGCAAAGTATAAGCTTCCTGTTGGATATTTCGTGATCATCATATTTGGTGATATAATATGATGGTTTGTTCTTTCATCATTATTTTAGGACGAGCCTATTGATAAGAGCAAGCACTGGGGTGATTTAGAGGAAGAAGAAGAAGAGGAGGAGGAGGAGGAGGAAGAGGAACAAGACGAGGAGATGGATGAAGACGAACTAGAAGACGGCATTGAATCGGTTGATACACTGTCAAGGTATTGTTTTGCCTGGAGATGTATAGTTTGGCGAGGTGAATTTATATTTGTTTGCTAATCATAGAATATAGAATATGAAACTGAATGATATTTTCACCTTCTTTTCAGCACTCCAACTGGCATAGAGACACCGGACGCAATTGAACTTCGTAAGGAACAGAGAAAGGAACCCGAGAGGCCTCTATATCAGGTAGGAGACCTAATTTTGATATTTCACTGTTAACTATATAACTTTGGTTTGGTTCGGTTCTCAAATGCTGCTCTTTTTTTTTTTTTTAATTCTGAAGGTACTTGAAGAAAAGGGAGAGAGTGTTGCTCCTGGAACATTGATTGGAACCACTCACACTTACGTTATTAAAACTGGTACACAAGAGAAGACGGGAGCCAAAAGGGTAAGCAAAATTTGTGCTTAAATCACCTATGACGTGTTTGTTACATCCTATGTATGCTCTATGTTTTATGACAAGGGGCGCTAACTTGTATGCAATTGCGTTGATTTGACCAGGTTGATTTGCTGAGAGGACAGAAGACAGATCGCGTGGACATCAGTTTGCAGCCAGAAGAGCTGGACGCGATGGAAAATGTTTTGCCTGCCAAGTAAGTAGTGATTCCACTTTTTTGATTGTAATCCATACATAAAAAAAGATAAAAACTGTAAAATAGTTAATAAACTCTTCATTTTGACTTTTTGAAGGTATGAGGAGGCAAGAGAAGAGGAGAAACTACGCAATAAGCCAGAAGATTTCAGTGACATGGTTGCTGAGGTAATGACTCGAGATATATTTCTGTCTGCTTAACACTAATGATATGTATGAATGCGGATGATTAACCTTTAACTTGGTGGAATGGTGTGTTACAGAATTCGAAGAAAAGGAAGCGTGATAAGGAAGGGAAGAAGAAGAAAGATTTCAAGTTCTGAGGTAGCTTCCGGTTCCATTGAAGATAGAGCGAGGGAAAGAGAGAGAGAGAGAGAGAGAGAGAGAGAGAGATTCATGTTCCAGAGAATGTGTTTGGGTTTACATAACACTGTGAGAGGGAGTTGAGGTAGTAGAAATCTAAATGCTATGGAACTATGGATTCCAATCTGTGTTTTGTTACCTGAATCAAAAGCCTGACTAAAACCCTTACTAAGAAAATACTGTGAAAAATTGTCTTGTTTCGTAAGCAACGTCGTTTTGATTTAACTCGTTCAGAAAATCTCGTCTGGTTTGAGAGATGCCTTGTTTTTGGTAACTAGGCTCATCCTAAGATATAAAAGAGCAACCATCATATTATATTTGGGAGATGCCTTGTTTTTGATAAATAGGCTCATCCTAATACAATTATAAAAGACCAACCATCATATATTCATATTATTATTATACACCAAATTTGATGATAGCAAAATATTCAACAGGAAGCTTGTGGTGAATACAATAGTTTTCAACCAGCAATAGCTGCGTCATTGCCCCAAGCGCAAAGATACTTCTTCAAGAAATTCAAAGCATGCAAAATTAAAGCTCATTGTACCAGTTTCAGTTCAAAAACGGCAAAAAATTTACCAACTTCAAAATGTTAATATAAAACTTTTAACATTTTTTTAACATTGTCAGTGTCGCTTTAACACTTGTTAAACAACTGAATCTTTCTATGACATAATTAAAAATTAATATAGTGTCTTAAGGTTGAAATGAGAGAGATTTAGAAATGATATGTACATGTGTGTGTGTGACGGCCTTCCAGGTTTTAAGCTTAGTAGATTTAGCTGTTACAATGACTAATGTTTGCAATTTTGTTTGGACCGCGTGTTTCGTGTCGAGTCTAACAAAATATAATGGTGAATTGATGGGTACGTATTTGAAAGCATAATTCATTTTATAGCAAAAAGTTGCATCTAATATTTATTTTTATTTTTTTTCAATTTACTCATAAAAAACCAAATCATTTAATTTGCGGTTCTCTATCTTTTAAAAATATTAGTTAATTTATAGCAAATCAAAATTCACTAAAAAAATAACATAAATACTAAATATATAAGTCCGGAACGTGGCCCAATGGTAAGAAGGGGCCTCTACCTGTATCCAGGTCGGGGGTTCAAACCCTGCCGGAGGGAACTCTCTCACGTTGTCTCTGGACACCCACACGGATATGGACCCATTGCTTACGGCCCATTTGAACAACCGGAGAGAGGATATATCCGTGGGCTGCACCTCTCCCGGAGGATTAGTCTGGGCCCGACCATAGACCTGAGATCTATCCCCTGAGTTACAAAAAAAAAAAAAAAAAAAA